>JACEFZ010017233.1:0-54750 GCA_014155875.1 Cepaea nemoralis
TTAAATTCCCCCTGGTTTTTTTTTTTTTTTTTTTTGGTTTTGGGTTTTTTTTTTTTTCCACTGCTGACTCGCAGATCAGTGGCTTCTTCTGGTACTCCCAAGAGGTTCTCATGCGGTCGTCTTGCGAGGATTTTGGTTCAAGCTAGTTTCTGTCTGATCATTTTGAAAATCCCTGAATTGTTGTTGTTGTAGATTCTTATTAACAAGACCTTGATCCTGTTAGATTCTTTTTTGAAGTTGATGGCTCGTTTTCGTGGTTGTGCATTAGTCCTTTTTGTGTTTACTCTACAAAAGTTATTACTTTACTTTGTATTAGCTCTTTAAGGGTACTGCATGTAATATAATAAAAACGTCCCTACCCTTTCCTATTTATGGACTCCCTTAAAAATAAACAAACCCTTACAATTACTGTTTAAGTAACTTACTTAATGTAGGAGAAAATAAAACAGCGATAGACTGACCGTGGCACAGCTAAATTTATTTTGGCTTGTTTTCTCTCCCGTACCTGGCCAATCCTGGCGAGGGGGAAAACAAAGACTGAAGCGGCCATTTCTAGTCAAGAGAACACACAAGAAAGTCGACCTTTCCCTTCGGGGAGAAGGTATTTTGCCTTAAAAACATGATTCTCTTCAAGCTATTGTATGTTATCTACATTATTAAGATATATTTATGTATTACATAGACCAGTATGTTTAATTAAGAATTAGTTACAATTCTCTTAAACCAGGCTGGATGATGTTTACTAAGGAAACACATGTGGGCGCCACGCTGTAATTTTTCCTATGTCTTACAATTTCAAATCCATATGTTAATATCTTGTATAGGCATTATGAACTTATATCTCACTAGTAGTGCTATAATCTATGAATATTATGTGTACTGTAGAGTATCAACTCTCATGTCTGAAACACATTCTAGAGATTTTCTCAATGTAGGAGCAGACCCCTGATTCATACTTCATAGTAAAGAACTAGTGTCTGTCAATTTCATATTCCTATGTTATAACTTCTAGGCACTGTGAACAATATCTTACTATTTATGCTTAGAAATCTGCAAATAATCTATGGACTATAGAAAGGAAATTTTATCCATGCGGGGACATACAAATGATTACGCGTATTCCTGACTCTTAGTCAGGGGATAAAATATTTTGCCACATCATAATCTGTAACTTGGAACTATAGTGTTAAATTTTAGTACCATCCTTTTGTTAACAGATTAGTAACCACTCCATATGAGGGTGAACATATAATCATTTCATAAAATAGTGTTAGGGACAGGCCATGTTTGAATATAAATTCATGAACAATTAAACGCGTGATGTAAATGCATGTTCGGATAGGATTCACTCCGCATCACCTCACTGTAGTAGGAACAGAAGCGAAGATTGATGTGAATAAATTGCTTGAATAATAGCAGTCCTTGACAAAATATATCACAGCGACTACTATCCTCATCTGCTGTACGCAGTGGGGGTGAACAATGTATGTTTTAGTTATGGATTAACCCCTGAGAAAATCCAACAACAAAGGCTCCCTGCATCAGCATTATGATTAATTATTATGTAGGATTATCATGTACTTGATATCAGAAAAATGGACATATATGTTTTTTTTCTGGTATGAGAATTTTCCCTGTTCTGATTGTTTCTTTTTACTGTGGGAATATACATTTTAATGTTGCACCTTGGGATTAGAGGATGTTGATGTAAGAATCCATGTGTATGTCAGTACTTAAGCCAATGTTGAATAGTCTTGACCTAAGGATGATTATAGTGCCGAAAGGAAGACGCGGCATTAGAAACCACAGAGATTCTGTATAGGTTATTCTCTTCAAGTAATGAGAGAGACAATATCAACATGTTGGATGGACAGAATGACTTCACTCATCTAATAGTCCCAGTAACAACAGAACAAAATATAAGTGAGAAAATACCTTACTCACTATTAAGAGTCAGAATGGCTCTACTCAGCAATGAGGGACAATGGAACGTGGACATCCACTCCTTTCCCCTTCTCCTCTTGTTGTTTTGTATTTGTGTTTGTAATTGTGTTGTAAACCTTTTACCATAACACAGTAGGTTAATGCTAGTGTTGTATTCTTGTCATCCCTTTTCTATAGAAGAGAAGCAGGTGGTGGTTGAATGTGGTGGGACTATTTCACTAAACCTGGATCCTGGGTCAACAGCCAGAAAGTGAATGTCCTAACCATAGTCTGCATCTAGAAATACCCATGGACTGCTGCGCTCAATAGCTCCATAGCGAGCAACAGATAAATTAGAAGACAACTGACTGGGTGAGTGATTAAGTCCTGTTTTAGTAGGAATATCCAGGATGGACTTCAAGATCTAATAATCTACAAAGATGAAGATCATCAGAGTACTGACAACAGTGTATCGTTTGAGTTACTTCTGAGAAGTATCACCTATGGCCTCATCATTCAACCAAGTCAGTGAAACTGGGACAATCCTTCTTCAAGTTACTAAAACTAACAACAGTGAGTAACCTTCAACTGTTGGTTGGATTACCAAGTTAATATCCACAATGGATAAGTCTTCGAAAGAACATCTCACAGCTGCAACAGTCAAACATAAGGTTCCAGCCATGCAACACCCAGTTCTTGCTATGAACACCCACTCAAACAAATGGGGAGAAGACACTGAACCACATAAGCCAATACAACCAAGGTACAAACTGAATATCATCTGAAACATAACTACGAAACCAGATTACCTCAAGGTTCCAAACCATGAACACCATCAGATAAAAGACCATATGAAAGCAGCTAAATGTCTCTATATCTGCAACAAGAGGAATCATCCAATTGTTTGCAAACCTGTTACGGTGCTGGATTTATTCATCTGTGGATATATGTAGGTATAGATCAAGTGTGGCCCTAGTCACAGATACTACCATGAGATGCCTCTCAGTCAATTAAAGTTCTACACTGGACTAGATAACAACGACTAATTCCTTGCCGGTCCAATGTCAGCCTAAATGCCATGGGTTATAGACTCGCGACTAGGTGGGTGAAACCTTAGTGTAAGCCAATTTGGTAGTCGGATATTATAAGCCGAGAAGCTGAATGGACGTCAACTTTTCATCAGACCTGCAAAGCTTAAGTGGAACTCCTGAAGTATGACCAACCGGAGGCACCAAATTTCACAAACAGGGCACCGAGCCTAAGGCAACAGAATATTCGTGATTCTAGCCCCAAACGGAGGGGATATATGGTGTGTGATTTTTCAATTCCTGGGTTATGGAGTATAAAATAGTCACCAGCCAATTACCAGTGGATAAATATTAGGAACATAACTGAGTGCATTAATTCGGTACCCAGATAATGGGAAAAGGATCTAATCGACAGCAAAGGTGAACCCTTATCCGCACACCAGGAGAAAATTGACTCTATTAATTAATTTAATTAGTAGTACAAAATGCTGTTTATATGTTGGTATTTTTTTCTGAAGGTAACAGGTCAGTAGTTTTTTCCCAATGGTATAGATGGTATAGTATTTTGACACCAACTCATTATTTTTAACAATGAGAGAATCGAAAAAGGTGTCAGAAACATGTAATGTTGGGTTCTATTTAATATCTTTATTTGCCTTAATTATGAGGGAAAATGAAAGTAGACCCAATTTGTGGTTGTTGTGTTGTTTGTAATAACCTTGTTTTTTTTCTGGGGTCACTGGGTACTATGTTGTAATACTGCACATCATTCCCATGCCTGTCTTAAAATGCATAGTGTTTATTACACATCTATATATGTAACTGCAGATCTTGAGTTAATACCTGAACTGTTTGTCCAAAAGTGTTGTGTACATCACGTAAATGTGGTGTCCAACAAGTGGTTGTTTATATGTTGTGAGCAATCAATATCCTTCTAGCATCTATAGTTAATTTAAGGGTGATGAAGTGGGAAATGAAACCTACACACAGATGCCGTTGCTTCAAGGATTGAACTCTTTTCTCCTGGGATTTGTGGTAAATATCCCTGATCACCCTGCATTCTAACCAGTGACCAGAGAATCAATAAAAACCCCTAGACATTTTAACGAATTATTCTCAGGAATTAAAATCCACATCCCACACTGCATAAGCTATTTTTTTTATTAGTTATCCGTTATTATTTGGGGTATCGTCATTGCACTCCGGACAGTCCATAGGTGCTCAGATTCCCCCCCCCCCCCCCCCCCCAGCATATGCATCAGCGTCCGGTCGCTAATAGTGCAGTTCTGTGTTGGTTGACGAGGCCTCTCATTTTCCCGATGTACCTCTCGTGTTTGGCCGTGCCAATTCTTACTCCCAAGTCTCTCATCCTGGACAACGATGCGGATTAACTGACGTCAAAGTCCTCTGTTCTCGGCATCTCTTTAAGGATGTTAATAACATCGGCGCGATCCATGGGCTGGCCATCTGCAGGAGATGCAGAGCTAGCCAGTTTATCAGCTCGTTCGTTTCCCTCGACTCCTGCATGTCCTTGGACGAAGATGGAGGTGACCTTACGGACAACGGAATTCCGCAGCGAATCAGTCCCCTGTCTACGCACAGATCCTGCATCGACCTTCTGAATCATGCTAATTGAATCACTTAGTACACACACCGTGGTATAATGCTGTGATTCCAGCCATATGAAAGCCTGTGTAACTGCCATTACCTCCATCGTCATGCTGCTCGTGGTCATGGAGTGGGCACCACTGGATTCTTGAATAGTTCGGCCCGCTGAACGGGCTGTAAATGCACACGCACTTCTCTGCTGCTTTACAACATATCCATCTGTATAGATGAGCACTTCGGGGTTGTTTGAGTATTCATTGATGAACGCGTTTACCTCTGCATTGACAGCGGCAGGGTTCGGTTCTCTGCACCGTCTGTCAAGTGTGATAATGCAGGAGAACGTGCACTTAAAAGCTGGAGGCATGGGCACCCATTCCTTGCCGCGGTTGATACTGGTAGGACTGCAGACCTGTCTGATAACATCTTCCGCCCGACCCATCCATGATTTGCCCCTCTTTAGCCTGTCGCCCTTTTCTCTGAATATATCTTCACGCAGAGGGTGCTGCTCATCTGAACTTATTTTTAAGTATGCATGAGCTCTCCAGATCTTGATCCTGTGGTTCATAGTCGGGAAGTCAAGGTGGTATCCCATTGCAACACACCTGGTGTCTCTCGTGCAGCCCAAATTCATGCTCTTTCAAAAAAGCTCTTTCTTAGTTCTTTATTAGTTCTTTCTTTACTCTGCATTCGTATTTTTTTCTTCCCCCTGTATTAGCTCTTTCTTTATTCTTTGTTTATTGTTTGTTCTTTACTCTGCATTAGTTCTTTCATTACTCTTTCTTTATGGCCCTTGTGAAGGAACTGTTCGGCTGTCTGTGCTATCTGTCCACATAATCACAGCAATAACGGGACCAACTTCAGTCTGCGTGTATGATTGTTCAGTGCCTCGCTAGTTAGCGAAGTTGATAGGACTCTGCACCGATAATGTCAAGAGCTGGGTCGGACGGGAGTTCGAGGCCTGGTCTCATCGCCTCTTAAGTGAGGGAAAGATTGGCCACCTTTACCTCCCGGCATCCAGAACTACAAAATGTGATATCCCTATCACGCCACTGACCTATAGCAAGAAACTACTTCGGGACAAATTAATGTGACGACTGTTCAGTCTCTGTGCCGAGTTCCGTTGCGCAAAAAGGCGGCCAGAGGAAACGCTTTAAAGACACTCTGAAGATCTCACTAAAAGCTTTTGGAATTCATCATGACACATGGAAGACTGCTGCCAAAGACCGAAATTCGTGGCGTACATCATTATGTAAGGGTACAGTCACTTGAAGCAACCAGGACTGCAAGAGCTGTGAAGAAAAGGCTGGACAGAAAAACCACTGCAGGAGATCCTCCTCCTGGAACGCCAAAATAGGTCTTATCAGCGATCTTAGAACTCACGGCTCCATACTTTCAACCCCACTGAATGAAATAAATGGTCATCATCATTCTTGATGGACAAACAATAATGCTGAATTAGATCGTCTGTTTCTCTCGATGAAAAAGACAATAATTATCATGTTATTGATTATGTTTTCAACTGATAGACTTATAATTGTCCCCTTTTCTTAGGGGAGGGGGGAGGAATAGTTATTATAAACATAAAACTATGCTACGGGGACAGACAATAATGTGGAAATTGAAGTTTAAAAACAGTTAACTGCATATCCTTAACGTGACGTCGGTGGTAACCCCGAAATATATTAGCCGTTTTTTTTTTTATTAAAAAAATTTTCTATTCAGTTTGACGTTCAGTAATTTACTTGAACGGCCGACGCTGACCCCATTGTGCATAGCAACTCAAAACAGTCTTCTTTTAAATCGCCCGCGCTTTCTTCGAACCTAGTATGACGGTATTGTGAAATTGCGTTCACTATCCCTAAGGTATAGATGCCGAATGAAGACAAGTGTCTAACTGTAAGGTTAGCATCAAATGTTTCCAGGAACAGAGAATCTTTGCTTGTACCGTCATGATCAGTTACAGACAACGCTGGAGACTCCATGCCGCTCACCTTTGAAGTGAAGATGCCAAAGGATCTGAAGCATAACTGATACACATTTCTTTTATCATGTAATTTTGTGTTTACTACCTTAGACATGTCTCTTATATCAGCCAGGAAGTTTATTTTAAACAACCCAGGTTTTATCTTTTCGTATTTTGTGATCATTTTCCAGTGCTAGCATTGTAAACAAAGAGATGAGTCTTCTTCTTCTACTTCTTCTTCTTCTTCTTCTTCTTCTTCTTCTTCTTCTTCTTCTTCTTCTTCTTCTTCTTCTTCTTCTTCTTCTTCTTCTTCTTCTTCTTCTTCTTCTTCTTCTTCTTCTTCTTCTTCTTCTTCTTCTTCTTCGTCATCATCATCATCATCATCATCATCCTTTTCTTCGGTTTCTTCTTGAGCCTCTTACCTCCCAATAGAGCAAAGATCCCCAACCAATCCTCGTATCTTTTCCACCCCAACCCCCATCTATCTCTGTCACCGTGTTGGATCTCTAGGGGATCTGAACTCGGGCTCAAACAGGCAACAATAACTCCGTTAAATATAATATAGCAACATTTATTGAACTTAGGTATACAGTGCGTTGGCGCAGTGGGTTTAACAAGCCCGCACTGATGAGTTGCATATCACAGCGGTTTAACATCACACATGATTATAACAAACATTCTAAGCAAACTATCTAGCATATGTCTATGACCCTAAATACACATGGGTCTGAACTATTAAGTCCCTCTCAGGCAGGCCCTGTTGCCTCCCCGATGTCCCGTCTGTCTCTGCCGGTTCACACGTGTCGCAATCCGACACGGGTGGTAACTCTGTCCGAGTTCCTCGTGGACCTCGCAATAGGCGGGCCACATCAGTGTCCACGGGACAGTGGACTCACTGACCAGTCCTTCGAGAAGGCTCTGGATTACTCTGGCCTTCGAGTGTCTTACTTCTTTCCCTTGGGCGGGAGTTGTAGCCCTTCGCCAGTGTATATTAACTTATGTTGGTTTACCGTATAATGTGAGGCTGTGACAGGATTCCCCCTCTCCCCCCTGATTTGATGGGGTGTTATAAGGTAATTAGTTCTGTACTAATTCTGTCACAGAATCACATAAAGTCGGTGTTTGTAGTTTGGTGGACAGTAACTTGGTAACCCACATATTGGCATCAACACTCATGTATTCTCCCATACACCACTTCTCTGATTTGCTGAAGAGGTCTCTCTCTCTCTTGTGTCCTTAAAAATGCTTATCTGACCGAAGTTACGTGACATTTCCTAGTTGTTGCTACAACCCGTCCTTCTCAAAGTATCCCACTGATACCAAGATAATTAATCTCTGTATTAGAGAGGATTAACAAGACAAAAGTCTTGGCTAGTTAAGTGCATCTGCAAATCTTGTTCTGTGTGTGCATTTCAATACACTTTTACTCTCGTATGTTATATAATGCTGAATATGTAGTTACGCTAGTATTTTATCCCATCTGACTACATGTGTCCCTGTTGGCTTGTTAGTATGTTGACTAATCAGTTGTTGCTTCTAATAAAGTGACTGTATTTTAATTGATAGTGTTCAGTTTTGAGTTTTGTGTAAAGTGTGTGCTGCATGTGTGGCTTATCTCCAAGCGTCACGAGTTGGGATATCCTTAATCATGAATTACCCCAATGTGTGTAATGCATGATCAGGCATTCCAAGCAGTGGTGCTTAGATGTAGTATCCTAAATACTAAACATGCATTAACAATTTAGACAAGTAATACAATTTACATGAAAGACGCAGACAAATTAAAATAAATACGTTTTGCGTACAATTTGTCCGCTCAGTATATTGCTCTCTCATTTAATTCATTCACCCTGTCATTCACACATCTTTCATTCAAAATAGTATTTGGTTAAAATATTTAAGTAAAGTTGAGGTAAGTGTTATTGCCCTTAGAAAAAATGGAATAGGCGATATGTTCCCTTTAAGATAATACGTACTTTTTGTACGATGACTCAAAAATGGTTTATAATTTACATAGAGAAAATTGCATAGAAAGAATATTTCGCCTATGAGTGGAAATACCTGTATTATTATGGTAGAAAATGTACAAATTACAGGTTGACATATTTTATATACATAATTTAATACAAATATAATACATATTCAATACTAAATTAATTAATTAACTAAGTAACTAATTCCAACGATGATGTGCGCGTTGTCCTCCTGTTGTCAGCGTGTCGTGCCATGAATGTTAACAGTTAGTATGGCTGTCTCTTGAGTGGTGTAATCGACGTAGTTCTCTTTTGGCTGTTTGCAAAGTCTCTTGCAACAGCAAGTATGGAATGTTCTCAATGTCGAGTATGAAGTGTTCTTAATGCTTTCATGATCAATGTCAGTTCACTGGTTGAATTCATTTCACACATAATGTCTCTCGCTCGGATTGTTCCTAGAGCTTTGGTAATTGGTAGTATAATTCTCAAAGTTTCATGTTTGGGTGTTATACGTAACCTATTCACTGGGGTGTTATTACTTTTAAATGAAAGTTCTCTAGCAGGTGTAGAGTTACACTGTTCTATGCCACAGACTAAAATATCACAGTTTCTGGTATGGCGAATGGTTAATGTGCCTAATGTTATTCTGATGGCGCATTCGTTTGCTGCGATAAAATATCAGCTATAATGTTATCGGTGCCTCTGATATGGCGGATTTCGAAGTCGAAATCTTGGAGAAGAAGACACCATCTTTGTAAACGATGGTTTTTCGGAACACCTTGCTTAAGCACCAATAATGGCGAGTTATCGGTGAGCACAACAAAATGGGAACCTAAGAGGAACTTAGATAATCTGAGCATACAAAATAATAGACTTAATGCCTCCAATTCCACAGTAGAGTAATGGATCTCTGCCTTCTTCAGCTTACGGCTTACATAGAGAATTGGGTGTCTCACTCCTTGCACTTCTTGCATTAAACATCCGCCAATTGCGATAGCACTCGAATCTGTGGTCAAAATAAAGGGTAAATCTATGTTTGGTAATCGTAATACTGGTGGATTAGAAAAAATGCATTTCAATCTGCATATTGCATCCTCTAAGCGGGTACTTTTACAAAATTTTTCTGGATGATCTTTTGTCAACATATTAGAAAAAACTGATGTAAGTTCTGCCCAGTTTGGTATAAACTTAGCATAATAGTTTATAAGACCTAATAAACTTCTAACTTGTTTCTTTGTAGTTGGAACGTCTAGATTGAGAATTTTCGAAACAATTTTATCATCTGTCAACAGTTTGCCTTCAGAAATTCTATGACCAAGGAAGTCTATTTGTTTATAGCCTATTTCAACCTTGGAAGGTTTGATAGTAAGTCCAAAAAGAAAGATTTGGTTAAAGACTTGTTGGAGTGTAAGTAAGTGAGAAGTCATGTTAGAAGAATGAATGCATATATCATCAATATAAGATTGCACGTTCTTAATGCCGTGCAATAACAATCTAGTTAACCTAACAAATGTGGCTGGAGCGTTCTTGAGACCAAATGGAAGGTATCTCCATTCGTACAAACCAAGAGGTGTAGCGAATGCTATTATATGTCTAGAAGAAGGGTGTAGTGGTACTTGCCAATAACCTTTCGCTAAATCAACCTTCGAAAATAAGGATGATTGAGACATATTCAAAATGAGGTCTTCACAGCTGTTCATTGGCTCCGCATCTGTTGTGGTTATCGTATTTAACCTTCTATAGTCTATGCACAAACGGATTGTTTGGTCCTTCTTTTTCACGAGGACAATCGGTGAAGAATATTGGGACATAGATTTCTGAATTATTCTATTTTTCTCTAAATCCAAAATTTCTTTGTCTAAATTTGCTCTATAATGCAGAGGAATAGAATATGGTCTACATTTGACCGGTGTCAGATCTGTCAACACAATTGAATGTGTTATTTTGTCAGTCCGTCCAGGTTTGTTAGAGAAGATAGATTTATAATCGTTAAGGAGAGACAAAATGTCTTGTCGCTGCTGTTGTGTCAAAGTGTCAGAGATTTGTATGTCCTTTATACTACCGTCGTCATTCATAATTGGTACTGGAATTTCAATATTATCTACGTCAGTTTGATTTATTACCGATGCTACTGTTTGTAAATTGTCCTCAATGTCATTGTCGTCGTCGTCGAGATTAATCGTTGTCAATATCCCATATTGTCGGTAATGTAAATATGTCTTCGTCGTCTTTGTTGTCGTAAGAGTGCGTCGTTAACGATGCTTCGTTTGTCGAGGTGTCATTCAGTTGGGTAATTGTCGTTTCGTTTCTGTCATCAGTTGGCTGCGTCTGCTTACTCGTGTCACTGTCCTCTCTAGCATAGTATGGTTTTAACATATTTACATGGAATATTTTCAACTTTCCATTCAAAGAAATTTCGTAATCAACTTCCGAAATTCTTCTCACAATTTTAAATGGTCCCTGCCAAGAGGTTGATAGTAAATCTCTCTTGTCAGGTAGCAATAGTAAAATATCCTGATCTGGTTTTAATACAATTGTTTTTTGCACCTTTGTTGGCGTACTGCCTGTACCTAAAACCTTTCTCCTGTAATGATGTTCTGGCCAGTATACAAGAACGTATGATTTTGTCTCTGGTGTCAGTGACTAAATCATAGGTGGAAATTGGTAGTTGGATATTTACAGGTTGTGATATGATATCTTTGTAAATCGTGAGAGGTCCTCTTGGGTTCGCTCCATATATCAATTCGAAAGGAGAGAACCCTGTGCTTGATTGTGGGACTTCTCTATATGCGAACAGCACCGTTGGGAGAAGTATATCCCAATCGGCTGGATTTTCAGCTGTCACTTTGGATAGCATATGTTTCAGGTCCCCATTTAGTTTCTCGCAGATACCATTCGCGGCCGGTCGATAGGGACTGGTGAAACATTGCTTTATGCCTAGTAACTTAGTTACCGATTGAGTGGCATTCGATATGAACTGGGTTCCCCTATCTGAAATTATTTTCTCCGGGAAGCCAAAACGGGAGAATATATTAACAATACGTCCGTCACATCCTTAGAGGAGATAGATTTTAATGGAATCATTTCTGGCCATCTCGTACATAGATCAATAAGAGTAAAAATATATCTATTCCCTTTGCTTGAGATGTGGTTTAACGGGCCTACTAGATCAACTGCCACGATTTGAAATGGCCTCGAGGCAGTTGTGGTTGATTGAATTTCTGCTGTAGGGTTTTTTCCCTTTTTAACCAGTTTCTGACATATATCACATGATCTACAATAGGTGTTTATGTCTTGGCAAAATTTCGGCCAATAAAATTGGGTCAGGACCCTGGCTCTAGTCTTTTCGTAACCCATATGACCTCCGAAAGGTGAATCATGGGCTATCTTTAGTACTTTCTCACGATGTGATTGAGGTAGAACTACTTGCTGTATCGTGGTCTGATCTCTGGTGTATAATCTAGTCAGAATATTGTTCTTTAATCTAAATGTCCACGACGCATTTTTTATTTAATTTTGGTTTAAGTCCTACTAACCTAAAATATTGTGAAAGTGTAGGATCTGCTTTCTGTTCTTCTCCAAAATTAGTGATGGTAGTGTTTGGTGATACAATTTCTAGTGACTCCTGCAGTTGGTTGGTGTGGGTTTTGTGAGTTGTCTGTCGTGTTATTGCATTCGTATATTGCGTGTGTTGTTGCACATCTACAGGCTTGGTAATTTGTGGATTGCTGGCATCCTCAGTTCGAGGTTTTAAGTTGGTCGTATCACTGACAGATTCAACTGCCCCTGCATTATGCACCTCGGTGAATTCTTTTTGAACTACTTCATTGGTTGTCTCCCTTGTGCTTTTGGCAGTTTGAGACAAGCACGAGTGGTGTTTCTCTTTAGAATCGCTGTTTGGGTTCTGGATACCGTTTTTCTGCTCCCAATCTCTGATTTCCTTTTCAGAGCATGATCGTATGTTGGGCAGATTCCCAAGTATAATTTCAGCGACAGGATTTTCGAGTACTGCGCACAATACTCGTCCTGATATGAAAGGTGTGCGAATTTCGACAAGAGCAAGGGGGTATTTTTCGATGGTGCCTGCGAATGTGCGACAAGTTACGTGTTTGTGTGTGTAGTCTTTGTCGTTGACTAATTTTTTCTTAATTCCACATAGCGTTGCGCCGGAATCGCGGATTAATGTGCACTTTTTGTTATTTACAAACCCTGTTGAGAAATTTAGCTTGCCTATAGATGACAAGGCAGCGTTGGCCATTTCATTAGAAATAGGGATCGTGTGGCCACATAACAATGTTGTGTCAAGTTGGAATTTCCTGCAGGTGTTACATTTGTTGTCTGTAATGGTGTCAATGATTTGCACTGCATTCCCTAGCTCACTCAAACTTTCATTCTGATTGTCACACTCATTCAGTTGTTCAATATCTTCATCTGAGGAAGTATCAACTAGTGCAGCATTAGCCTGCTTCATTATCTTTCGCCCTTTACAAAAGCGTGAATAGTGCCCAAAGCTGGAGCAAAAATAGCATTTGACCGCTCTGTGATAAGCATTTCTCTTGTTCTTTTGCTTCTCCACTATCATTTGGAGATGATGTGGATAATTAGGTGATTTGTCGCACATCGCGTACTGTTCGTGTGTCAGATGACAATATTGACACTTAACTGGCTTCCTGACATTCGAGCGTGGTTTAAACTTGTTTTCAGTTGGTTTCGAGTATCTAGTGTTTACAACTGCTGCTGTTTCGTTTTGATTTAGGTTTAATTGGAAAATATCTCGGTTCGTTGTGAAAAATGCGTTCCCCTTGGCCTCTATTTCTTGGATACTCTTACAGTCCATTTGTTTCAAAAACTTAGCAAAAGGTGTTGGGATTGTACTAACTATTTTGTCAACAATAATGAGTTCTTTTAGTTTATCATGGTTGTTGTTAGTTTTAGCTGAGTTAATCCACTTTGTGCAAACATCCTGAACTGTAGACACGTAGTCAATGAAGGTTTGGTTAGGTTGTGGGGATAATTTTGCGAACTGTTGTTGGTAGCCTGCTGTATCTAATGAGAAATGTTGAAGTATGCGTTGCTTTAAATAATCATAATCTTTTCTCATCTCCTGTGGAACTGTCTCTATTACTTTTAAGGGTTCCAGAGCTAAGTTTCTCATTAAAATAAATGACCAATCTGATTTTTCGACCTTATGGTAGGACATTAGACACTCAAAATGTTCCAGGTATGCACTGATAGAATCTCCTGAGCAAAATGCTTTAACGAGGCCTTTATACTTGTAATATTTTTGTTCCTCCTCCTTGCTTCTCAGTTTATTTACAGATATTTCTACGTTGGAATCAATCTCCATTTGCTTTAGTCTTATTTGTGTATCGGCATTTAACTGGGCTAGTTTGGCCGCCGCCTCAAGCTCCATTTGTTTCTCTTGAGCCTGCAATTGCATTTTCTTTTCTTCTGCCTGCACTTGCATTTTCTTTTCTTCTGCCTGCAATTGCATTGTCTTTTCTTCTGCCTGCACTTGCATTTTCTTTTCTTCTGCCTGCAATTGCATTTTCTTTTCTTCTGCCTGCAATTGCATCTGTTTTTCTTCCCGTTCTATCGCTCTTTCTTCACGGGCAATGTTCTCTGTGTGTGTCTTCTGTGCCCATTCTGACAGTTTTTCTTCTTTATAACCTAATTTCATACCTAACTCAATACATTTTTCTAACGTAGACATCTTGTGTTTTACTTGTTGGTAATTTTACTGAAGTTAAGTCCCTTAGACAAATGTTGGGGAGTAGAAAAGTTAGTTATCTCCCTTAATGTTTACATGAGCAAATACAAATGCAAAGTTTTGTTGGTTACAAGGTTATGAATATACATACAAATCAATGCAAAACAATAATGTTACATGGATGGAGGATGGTAAGTACCGCTTAGGGTTGCAATGGGCATGATATGAAACTTATCTTATATTCCCTGAACTTGCGAATGTAGTCTCGTTCTCTCGCCACTGTTGGAAGATAGGTTACATACACCACAATTCGCGGAACAATCTGCTTGTAGAATCGAAAAAAAAATTAGTAACAGTCAAATGTCACAGTCATGTCAAATTTTATAGTATTAACTTCATTGGGAGTTTATCTGCAGAGGGACTAATACTAGTTCATTTCTAGATAGCTGCACAGTTATTTAAACATGTTCAGTAATCAATTTGATATCATTTACTTAATCTTTTACTTGGCAATCAATAGCTGTCTAAACGTAAAGCTTGTGCCAAAACCGGAGCTTGGCCCCCAAAAAGCCTGTCACCGTGTTGGATCTCTAGGGGATCTGAACTCGGGCTCAAACAGGCAACAATAACTCCGTTAAATATAATATAGCAACATTTATTGAACTTAGGTATACAGTGCGTTGGCGCAGTGGGTTTAACAAGCCCGCACTGATGAGTTGCATATCACAGCGGTTTAACATCACACATGATTATAACAAACATTCTAAGCAAACTATCTAGCATATGTCTATGACCCTAAATACACATGGGTCTGAACTATTAAGTCCCTCTCAGGCAGGCCCTGTTGCCTCCCCGATGTCCCGTCTGTCTCTGCCGGTTCACACGTGTCGCAATCCGACACGGGTGGTAACTCTGTCCGAGTTCCTCGTGGACCTCGCAATAGGCGGGCCACATCAGTGTCCACGGGACAGTGGACTCACTGACCAGTCCTTCGAGAAGGCTCTGGATTACTCTGGCCTTCGAGTGTCTTACTTCTTTCCCTTGGGCGGGAGTTGTAGCCCTTCGCCAGTGTATATTAACTTATGTTGGTTTACCGTATAATGTGAGGCTGTGGCAATCTCCGACCATTATGATTAATGTATGTATACAATTCGCCTCTCCTTGTGCTCTTGGGTAACCCTGAAATTCTTGTGTTCTGTAGGTTGCAGAGAAGGGACATTCCGAGTAACATATGCTATTAACAGCAATCTTTTTACCTTTGTCTTTTGATACGCTGGAATTTGTTAAGTTCTCTATATTAGCTCCGCGTCAGTGATTGTATCTTACCATTGTAGTTATGTGTGGAGAAAACAGTTCATGAATGTTTGTAGCTCATTAGTAATTGTTTTTGTCATACTCCGTGTTTATGAGCCATACAGTAGTACTGATGTTACGTTACAGTTTTTCATATTCTAAGTTTAATACTAGATTCAATATCAGATAACTTTCACACATTGTCTACTTCTATGAAATCCACATTGTCTTCTACTAAGAAAGTCATGTTGTCTACTACTATGAAAGCCACATTGTCTACTACTATGAAAGCCACTCTTGCCTTTTTTTCGTGTGTTAAAATCTGTATCTGCTTCACATATTTCTCTACATAAAAACAAAAAGATGAAATAAATTTGTGACAAAGCCGATTCCTGTGACGTATCCGTGATGCGGTTAGACCACGTGTTGTAGGCCTGGTCCAGGCAGGAATACGTGTCAGGTAGTTTCCTCTGGCCGGTCTCTCTGGCTGTTGGGTTGCAACACTTTCTCTCTGTAATCCCGTTTATCACGCAGAGTCTCGTAGCGGAGCGAGAGCTGAGGCGGTTCGACCCCCGCTCGTGACTTGCGGGATACTGAGCCGGCCGCTCAGAAAGCAATGGCAAACTACTGAGCGTAATCTAGCCAAGAGATCAACATACAGCTGAAAGTTGCTGGTGTTGACAGCTAAGTCCTGTAAAGGATATGCTTAAAAAAAAAAAAAAAATTTCCTCTGCTGACAGAAAATCAATTGGGACCCCTTTGAGGCCACCAAGATAGTTCACAAATAAACAGACATAGTATTGTTTGGCGCTCGTAGAAGGAGAAGAAGGCGCCTCGCTACAGGAACAAGTGAACTTCGTCGCATGACCAACTAGACACTCCAAAAAAGTGTCTTCATTAGTCATGTCTACCATACACATGAACCTACAACTATGAAATACGGACATAATTCGTATCAAACCATTGAGATAGCACCATTGGTCTGTTGACGTACGGTGAACCAGAGAGTCAGACTTTAGTCCTACCGCGCTTATGACATTATCTGCACATCTTCCCATCAACTACACTAACACCCTCACCTTTGTCTACATTGCAAACTGAATATGTAATTGATTTACGATTTCAAGTGACACCAGTTTATCATTTGCTTGATTTATTGTCATTATTGTTGTCCTTCCCTTATCAGTTATCATTTATCAGTTGGGGTATCTACATTGCACTCCGGACAGGTCCATAGGTGCATAGATCCCCCCTCCCCTCCCCCCCCCCCCCCCAGCATATGCATCAGCGTTCGGTGGCTAATAGTGCCAGTTCTGTGTTGGTTGACATCGTTTTCCCGATGTACCTCTTGTGTCTGGCCGTGCCAATTCTTACTCCCAAGTCTTTCAACCTGGACAGCGATGTGGATTCACTGACATCAAAGTCCTCTGATCTCGACAGACATATCTTTAAGGACGTTAATAACATTGGCACGATCCATGGTCTGGCCATCTACAGGGGGTGCAGAGCCAGCCAGTTTATCAGCTCGTTCATTTCTCTTGACTCCCTTATTAATTGTTAACGCATATTGTTGTGATTTTCCATTGTGTTCAATTTATCTCGCATCTGATTCTGTGTGTGGGAGGGGAGGTCAATGTTGTCAGTGTGGTTCAGATCAGTAAGCTTCTCTTTCATAATTCATTTAATTCAGTTCAATGATCCAGTCAGTGGTTAGTAATCATCATCATCATCATCATCATCATTATCATCAAGTGCTTTGCCAGTTGGCGTAGGCGTTCGTATCTCTACAAAGATCTCGTTCTGTATTATTCGTTATTATACTGAGATGTTTCCTATCAACGTTGATATCTTCCAGCATTTTAATCAGTTCATCGTGTTTTACTTTATCAAATGCCTTGTATAATCTATGCAGCAAAATTATGTCTTTTTGTGTCTTTATTGATCTATCTATTATTGTTCGTAATGTATGTATTGCATTGTTCGTACCCTTTCCTTTCACAAATCCATACTGTTCGAGAATTTCCTCTTTTATTTTCTTTCTTGTTCTTCTCATTATAATTCTACGAAGAAGCTTAGTGATATGGTTTATGGGGTTAATTAAATCCTTTCATTCAATTGCTCCTGGTCTGTTTGATATAGCTATAAACACAGATTTCAGCATATCACTCGGTAAATATCTATTGCTGTAAATATCATTCAACATTTTGATTAATATATCTACTAAAAATTCTTCCAGCACTTCTTATTCTTCTATTGTGATTCCAACTGACCTGCTGTTTTTCCTTTCTTCATATGTTTGACCGCGTCAGCGACTTCTTCTTTTAGAATAGGTGGAACTTCTAAGATACTTTATTCTATTAATTCTTCCCTTTATCCGTCATGTATACTCATTCAACCTCTTGAAAAGGCTAATAAAATTAGAACATAATACGCAACAATAAAGAAAAAGTCAACCTGTGACTTTTGGGGCATGTGATAACAAAGGCATTGGAGACCATCGTGGCGCCTGGAACTCTTAGCGATAGAAGAGACAGTGGGCGGAATAAAGGAATGATACAGGATGGTGTAAGACGATGACATGGTAGAATAGCGTCTATTGAACTTATCCAGAGCAGAGAGGACCGATCTCTTTGGAGAGACACAAGCACCTACGCCATGTAGTGAGGCAGTTGATAATGGCGGTGATGATGATGATGATAATGGTGATGATGAAGAGATGGTGATAATAACGATGATGATGATGATGATGATGATGATGATGATGATGATAAAGACGATGCTGATGATTATAAGGATGTTTGTGTTCTGTACACAGCTGCGCGCGATTCGGCAGCAGACTGCGTTGCGTTGCTTTTTTTACTTAATGATATGGGAGCCGGCCGTTTAGAAAGCAATGACAAACTACTGAATGTAAATTGCCAAGAGATCACAACAGCAAAAAAAAAAAAGAGATGGTGTTGACTGCACCGTCCTGTAAAAGATATGCAACTAACTTGGTTTTTGTTTTTCTGTGAAAACATGAAACAACAATATTTATTTGTTTAGCCGTACGTCATCTTCTAATATAAACAGTCATTATATCTTGAATCGTTATATATTTTTTTAATTAAACGTCTTCACATTTCTTATGTCCCAATGACATATTCAAATAAGCCCACCATCTGCTTGTGACATGAAGTAGAGTTCATTAACCCAAATGTGATGAAACATGACATTCTTCGATTATTTTACGCCATTAAGAACCAGCCCAGCGACATTTGCATCAAACCGGATGTACAGTGTATGTTCAGGACAGGTGTCATCGCCTCATGCTAGCACTGTCTTCATCTGTAATTACCTGTCTACAGGTTAAACTATGGGATACGCGGTAACGCAGTGGCTAGAACACTTGCCTCGCGGTCGAATTGTTATGTGTTCGAATGCCACTCGAGGTGGGATTGTTTTTAAAACTTGACCTGGGCTCTCAGGTCGTCCGCCCGTGTGTTGCCGGGGCCCATACGGGGGAGCAAAGAATAGTAACACTGTTGCCTACCATGCATGTCGTAAGAGGCGACTAAGGAGGATATGGTTCCGTTGCCCTGCTACTGAGTGAGTGCGTGGCGCGACACTGTGAGCTGTGAATTTCGCGTGGAATGCTTTTGCATCTGTCCGCGATTGTTTTTCTCGTGAACTGCATGTTCGGAACGATGACGGCCGGCTGTTGCTGGATTGACTGGTTTGCCTTTTGGTTCACGTGTGCATTTTTCAGGAGACTCCTGGGAGTCGTCGCTGCAGCTATGGAATTTGGGCTTTGTGCAGCGCTTTCGGTGGGTCGCCCTGCAGAAAGAGACCGAACCATATGGGATAAAATCCCGGTCAATGAAGTCTTTCTGGTGACTGCTGTTTTCATCGACGATGAACTGTATTTTTCGTGGAGGACTTTTATGTTGGCATTCTGACGGCGGCATTATGCACAGTGTACCTGTGCGGGCTGTTGGCTTGCCGACACTCCTGTCTATTCCATTGTTCACATGGGGCAGTGAGGAGCATTTTGTGATATTCACTGGCACAGGAACGGAGCAATATGGGGACGACCCGTTGCCGTGAAGTTGGAACCGCGACTAACTATCTAACTAACTAACTAACTAACTAACTAACTAACTAACTAACTAACTCTCAGGTCGTTATTATCATCATCATCATCATCATTATCATCATCATCATCATCATCATCATCATCATCATCATCATCATCATCATCATCATCATCATCATCATCATCATGTGCCATGCCGATAGGCACGGGCGGTCATGTTTCGTCATCTCACACGATCACCAGAGTCGTGGATCAGCTCTTTGTTCTCATCTCGACCATACCACATGGTCAAGCCATCCAGGTGTTTACTTCTCTGCCTTCAACTTGATATGTTCCCCTCAATCGTGCCAGTTGTCACCAAGTTCTACAATTTATTTCTTCTCATAACGTGTCCAAAGTATTGTGACTATACACGTCTAATTTCTCTAATCACTTTACGGTTATCACTTGTTTCTTGTTGGACTTGGTTATTGGTTTTTCTGTCTATGTTCTCGTGTAGACCCAGCCTAAAAATGAAAACCCCTAACCTGCACAGTTCGCTGTGACTTCACAAGCCAGGCGGCCTAAATTCCTCAGGCGCAAGAGTCCCTACCTCCGTCCCACACCGCAAGGTACTAAAGGCAGTAAATAAGAGGTTTTGTTTTTACAGTTACTTCATCATCAGCAACATCATGTGCCCTGCCAGCTAGCGTAGGCGTTCATGTCTCTCCACAGATTTCGGTCTTTGGTGTTCTGGATCAGCTCTGCTGATGATATTCCTCCATGCTACCTCCTCAATCCATTCAGCATAATTTCTATTGATCTGCATCGACCCTTTTGCCCCATTGATACTTGATACTTATATCATTATAATATTATTACCCAGTTTATATGTTAACACCCACCCCTCCCCCTCCCACCTTTTTCTTTTCCGCCGCACGCCTGAAATGTTTTATCCTCATGTCTGTAGTCTATTCTGTATGGCATGTTCCGACGTCTCTAATCACCAGTATCGTTACTATAATCCGCGCTGCATGGCATGTTCCGACGTCTCTAATCACCAGTATCGTTACTGTAATCCGCGCTGTATGGCATGTTCCGACGTCTTTAATCACCAGCATCGTTACTGTAATCCGCGCTGTATGGCATGTTCCGACGTCTCTAATCACTAGTATCGTTACTATAATCCGCGCTGTATGGCATGTTCCGACGTCTCTAATCACCAGCATAGTTACTGTAATCCGCGCTATTAAAACTGACTATATGTCATTTGCAGGACGTCACAATTAACGCCATCATTTTTCTTTTTTGTTTGTGATTCACTAGGCAGTTATTTTTGTTTTTGTTTAGTAGTTTGCCATTGCAGAATACTATGGAAATACAGAAAAACCAATGAATTGGCCCTACAAAAACCACATGAAAACCGCAAACTGATTAGAGAAATTAAATTTAGTCAATCACGATTTGTTTGGGTATATGATGAAAAAAAGTAAACTGGACAACTTGGCGATAACTGGCAAGATTCAATGGAAAAGAACAAAGTGAAGGTAGAGAGGTAAATACCTGGATGGCTTGGCCACAAGGCATGGTCGAGACAAGAACACTCTGGTGATCGAGTGAGATGGTGAAACTTGACAGCCCAGGCTTATCGGCATGGCGCATAATGATTACTTTGCAATTGCTTTCTGAAAGACCGGAGCTCATATAATCGATAGCAACGCAAGGCGATTTGCTTCCAAACTGTTTGCAGCTGATTTTAAATCCTTTAATTAGGTAAGTCGGGGAATTGTGAAACACGCTATTACCCCAAATCCACAGCGCTGACAATTCATGGTGTATTGTCTTTAACTAAACCAAAACTTTCGATATTTTATGTCGTCTTTGTTCTTCACTTTATTTTGAATTCCGACAGATGAAGGCATTTTTAGAGCGTTCTGCTCTTCTGTCATTTTCCACTCTAGCTACCCGTTCATATTGCATCTCCACCTTCTCCTCCGCCATCACTTATCACAAGAAACTATGCTAACAATGTTACCAAAACGGAGGCAATAGCTCTTAACCAATCGATGACATCGACAACTCCCCGCCATTTCCCCCTTCATTACCTGCAGGGAAGGAATTAGCTCATAACATACTTAATTATTCCTGGTTCTGGACTTCATGTTTTTTGTGTGTTTTGTTTTGTTTCCCAAAGTATGCCACGTTGTGATTTATTTTCTTGTTGATTTCTTGTTCACGATTCCATGATAATCAGGATCATCTCCATCGTCATGTGCCATACCGATGCCGTGAGCAATCATCTTTCGCTATTTCCCATTATCATCAGTCGCGGATCAAGTTCTGTGTTCTTGTCATAATCATCTCATGTCACGGAGATTTCCAGATGTTTATCTTGCTATCTTCATCTTGGTTTTTTTTTTTTTTCCTGATAAAATTTTCAGAACGCGAGACAGACTTAAATACCTGAGCATCACCTGCGATCTCTGGAGCCGCGGCATCGCTGTGGCTAGAACACATTCCTGCTGGCTCTGTGGTCGTGTGGTCGAATCTTCATCGATATGGGATTGTGTTCTCAAATTGATCTGGACTCGCGGGTGGATTCAACCTAAAACGAGTACCAGGAAATGTTATGGGAAATAAAATAGACCGACGTGTCATTGACAACAGAACTCATAGGGTGCTGGCTGGCCTATACAGAACGAACGAACGAAAATCTTTATTTTCAAAGGGTTAAGAATTGGGCACGCAGGTCCGTCTGACATTCTGCCCTTCTTGTCTATTTTCTCTCATACATTCTTTCATATGGGGCTAGCACCATTTACCCGACGAATGCAGTTTCACAATCCCGATATACCGGGTTCGAAATTGGCCTTGTGGGAGCAGATCACTTTGCGTTGATTTTCCTCGATGGTTAGAGTGTTGGGCATCCAGAAAGAAATGGCAAACTTATTTATTCAGTAGCATGTCCTTTGCAGAACCTCGCTGCCATAACAACCTCCCGGAAAACTTCTCGATCATAAGCAAGATGTCCCGTGTCTGATACACCCATATGGAGATCATTTGCTAAATCCTGCACCCGTCTTCTCTATGGCCTTCCTGTTCCTCTCTTTACGGGCATAAATCCCTTCATTATTGTTCTCTCCAAACTTTCATGACGTTTTAAGTAACCAAAATATATCAATTTTCTTTGTTTTATCGTCTTTAATAGCCAGCCTTCTTCAGTATTAAGCTCTCGAAGTATGGATGCATGTGTTCTTTTCTGTATCCAATATATTCTTGGAACCCGTCTATAACATTTATATTCAAAAGCATTTATGCGCTGTTCTTCTTGTTTAGTAAGTGTCCAGGTCTCACAGAAGTAAGGTGAAATGGGAAAGTTGCATGGTTGAACCCCTTATCTTGGCATCAGCACACCGGATTTTTAAGAACACGCGTTCTTATCAATTCGGTCATGCTACCTAACTCCACAATTTATTCAGTTGTTTTAATTTTTGAAGAACAATAGATATTTGCCATATTGCGCCTTTGTTATTTCATCTCTGACATTTATCATTACCGGATCCGTGGCCAAAGGCTTGCGAACGCGGTTCGTGAGCCGCTTACCAGGCGTTCGCAACGCGGCCGTGACCGATTTGTGCAGCAGACCATGTTGGGTTGTGTTATAACGTGTTGGTATGGGAGCGGTCGTTCAGAAAGCAATGGTAAACTGCTGGACGTAAAATGTGCCTAGTACATCAACAACAGCTGAAAAATGCTGGTGTTAACTGCAACGTCCTGCAAGGGATATGCACAGGATTGTCCAGGGGACATAATTTACATTGCGTGGTAATTTATGCATGTCCTAACCCATCCCGTCCCATGGGATTTTCACATGGGATTCCCATGGGAATAACATTCCCATGGCCAGGCCTGTCTGTGGGACATGTTTTTCTGTCCCATCCAATTGTAATTTATGCCTGTCCCATCCCGTCCCATCCCATCCCTACACTATTCAGAAAAAAAACCTTTTTCCCCCATGGGATTCCCATGGCCAAGCCCGGATATGCAACATTAAAAAATATATATCCTTACATTTTCGGCATACACTAACTAAATGCAAAATTGTCAAGAAAATCACAAGCAACCAATAAATTGTGGCGTTGATTGCGGCGTCCTGTTATGGACATGCATCTAACTTTCCATTTACTAAACACGTCACAAGGAGTGGACAAGAGTGCTTTGACTGATGTATTATCGGGCTGAACTTGTGGTACAAGTGCAATGTTGATGTCATCAACTATCAGCACTGGCGCTACACCAAAGAAGACCTGATACGAGAGCAAGAGGACACCCGAGACAAAAATGAATTACGACAAAATAGACATTATACAATCACAATTAATGACACTATCCAGTGCTACCCACCGGGATCTGCAACGTCAATTATACCTCCCCACGACGCTTGACGGTCAACGTGAAAAATTAAGCTGATGATAAATACAACCGATGAGTGGTAGCACTGAAAAGCACTGCTGCACATTTGGAAAACCAACCACGCGCATTGCTTCTGTGCCCATCGATCCTGTCTGTGTGAGATATCACGAGCTGGGCATGCTCTTAGCGCGCATGCAAGGATGAAAATAAGTCATGGGTGCACTCTGGATACCCCATTAGGACAATGGGATTCGTGTTCTGTCTCCAGTCTGTACCGTTCAGTGTGTTATATACTGGAACATACCAATGATATAAGACACATTACCGGAGCTTAATTTGTTTTATAACATGGGATCCGGTGTCAACAGAGGGATACTGGTGGTGGCTCGGACTGAGCAATCAATAGAACATATAACAACGGTAAACCTTGGTCACAGAGGAGAACATGTATGTTGACAGAAAACACGACACTGAGATCATTATCACTTCCTGCAGTGGCAGAGTGAGGCGATAATAGACAGTGCGAATCTTTATGAACCGTGCTCTCAAAAGTAAGGACAATTAGAGGGCTCCAGTGCTTTCAAACTTATGAAAATGTAGAAGATTCATGTGCTCTCAAAAGTAAGGAAATGTAGAGGCCTCCAGAGGTCTAAAAAAAAAGGGCCGTAGAGGACTTCAGTGCTTTCACAATGGGGACTGAGTGGTCTCGAGGTATGGTGTCCGCCTCGAGTGCTGGAGGTCCCGGGTTTAGGCCCCGGTGAGGACCGGGATTTATTTAAAAAATCCACCTGGACTTCCAGTAATAAAATGTCCCCGGGTCTCTGGGTAGTGAGATCGGACGCCCGTGTGTATTGTTGCGCACGTACAAAATCCCTTGGAAGTTGGAAATCGAAAAAGAGTAGCCTAACGGCGCTGCCCGGGCAAAATTTCGAGTTAAAAATCTACCCAAGTATTTCAGGATCCTCGCCGATGCATCGGAGTTCGTGCATTGAGCTGAGTTTCTCCAGACTCAGGTTTGAGTTAGGGGGAAAACGGAGCACTTGTGGGTTTAACCGTGTGCCGTGATATTGGTCCGACGGCTAAGCTAAACTAAGCTAAACTTTCAAAATTAAGATTATGTAAACGATTCTTGTGTTCTCAAAAGTAAGAAAATGTAGATAATTCCAGTGCTCTCAAAAGTAAGAAAATGTAGATGACTCCAGTGCTCTTAATGATAAGAAAAAGTAGAGGGTTACAGTGCTCTCAAAAGTAAGAAAAAATAGAGGACTCCAGTGCTCTCAAAAATAAGGAAATGTAGATGGCTTTAGTGCTCTCAAAAGTAAGAATTCTTTCCGCGCAATCGGGTGTACTAAGTAGTAAATTGAGTTTTTTAAAAATCTTTTTACACACCTACAAGCGTATTTATCATCACCATGTGCTATGCTACCGGTCTCTCTGGCCGAGAGTTTACAACACTCTCTCCGTAATCCCGCAGAGTCTCGTAGCGGGCGAGAACTGGGAGCGGTTCGACCCCCGCTCGTGACTTGCGGGATACTGAGCCGGCCGCTCAGAAAGCAATGGCAAACTACTGAGCGTAATCTTGCCAAGAGATCAACATACTGCTGAAAGATGCTG
Source organism: Cepaea nemoralis (assembly GCA_014155875.1). Lineage (NCBI taxonomy): Eukaryota > Metazoa > Mollusca > Gastropoda > Stylommatophora > Helicidae > Cepaea > Cepaea nemoralis. The sequence goes on from JACEFZ010017233.1 coordinate 25,580, forward strand.
CTGTTGACAGCGATGTCCTGTAAAGGATATGCGAATTTAAAAAAATAAAAATGTGCCATGCCGATAAGCGTGGGCTGTCATGTTCACGGTCTCACACAATCACTAAAGCCTTGTTCAGCTCCGTCTTCTTGTCTCCATTACGCCCTGTGATCAAGCGACCCAGATATTCATCTCTCTGCCTTCCTCATGCTCTTGTACCTTCGTATTGCCATCGTGCATTGTCGTTCCCAACGTGTCTGCAACGTCCCGTGTCCATCTTTTTGGTGGTCGATCCATGATGATCCAGTCATGATCCGAGTTACTCATAGCATGTGATTATATAAAAGTGGCTTTTGGGCGCGTATACTATACGTTTATCAACTCCAAGAGAGTGGCTCTATAGGTTGTGGTGCTATAATACATATGTGAATTTATAATATGTGGAACCCATGCCCACGTGATCGCTCACCAGAAAATGTAACTGCTGTCAAATATATTTTAACCCAGAGCTAATTTGTAGATAGGCGATTGCAAAAATCGCGGCTTTAAAGAAATTACCAAGTCAACATTAAATTCAAAAACAATTTAATCAAGACAATTAAACCTAACTTTCTTGTATCTATACAATTAATGGTTCTTATGTGTTCCTTGCCGGTCTCTCTGGCTGAGGGGTTACAACACTTTCTCCGTAATCCCGTTTATCACGCAGAGTCTCGTAGCGGGAGAGAACTGGGAGCGGTTCGACCCCCGCTGGTGACTTGCGGGATACTGAGCCGGCCGCTCAGAAAGCAATGGCAAACTACTGAGCGTAATCTTGCCAAGAAATCAACAGACAGCTGAAGATGCTGCTGTTGACAGCGATGTCCTGTAAAGAATATGCGAAAAAAAAAAAATGTGTTCCTTGGGCGAGTACATATATAAGGAACGCCATCCTTCAGTATCTACTTTCGCAGCACTTAACCCTTTTCATACACTCCATTCTCTTTCATCTCTTCCACTGCGATATGAATCGTGCTGACAATTCTTGCATCCTGTTGTTGTCTCTGACAATCTTTCTGCCTATATCTCCTTCTTTCCATCTGACCTAGTTATTTGCCGAGGTACAGTTCAAACATCATTAAATGCCAACAAACACGGCCACTAAGCTAATACTGAGCAACCTTTTTATTAAAACACTTTTGGCCTGGATCCGTTAGTTCTGTGGTCTTTCAAGGACTCGGTAAGAAGCGCGGGTGTCTGGGCCGGCTGACGCTGGTATGTTGAGTTCATTTACAAAGTGATACCTTGTACAAGAAGCACAATGTTAGCTTCTAATCGATGTTGAGTTTGAAGCATAGTGTTGCCTGTTTTCTCTGCGTAACGTGAGTATTGAGCTGTTGAGCAGTTTCTTCTTCTTCTTCTTCTTCTTCTTCTTCTTCTTATCCTTCTTTTTAGTACACCTTTTGACGCCAATAGTAAAGGTCCCTGTCACACGAATTCTGCACACTGGACATATATAGCCAGACGCTTATATTTTGAAAACCAAACGGTCGCTCCTTTCTCCCGTGTGCAAGCTCCACACTGAATGACGTAGACAAGCAATCTCTAACTCAGTGGTTCTCAACCTTTTTTGGCCCCTGCCTTCCTTCATCATATTTTCAGAACGTCATTCCCCCCTTTCGTATTTCCTACCTAAAAACCCCGCCCTCGCCCCTACACTGTATTCGTAATAATGGAAGCTAAATTTAATAGCACATACTAAAACAAGTCTAGACGTCCACATAAAACATGATTTGTGGGTCTACTTACTTTATAAATTGAATTTTAGAAGGGTGAGACATACAGAACCGTACAGTATGAAGGGAAAAACAATATAAAGTAATCGGTTCTTGTATTAACGCGATCTTGAAGTAATATTAATACCCCCCCCCCACCCCTGGAAACCCTAAAATTCCCCCCTGGGGGGAATTCCCCACCTGTTGAGAACCACTGCTCTAACTGATTATTTTATCAGCTGTTTTATCATTGTTTAAAATATCTCACGTAGTCAATGTACTATTTCCACTTCATTTTTTTTTTTGACAATCCCCCCACCACAGATGTTTCTCTTTGTGTGGTGTGTTTTGTTCGCTAGCTTTCTACTCAGGCGTAGTCCATACACATGCGACTACATGTGCACTGGATTGATATTTGCTTGTGGATTAGCTTCATACCTATTACCAATGAATCAGGGGAACCCACTCCGACTTCAGAGGTACGTGTAATCTACATCCTAAAGTCAAGGACGAGAAGTCAACATTTTAGTCCAGCTGTTCGGAGTAGGGGTTGACCTAGCAACCTCGGCATCAGCACACCGAATGTTTACGAACGAGCTCTCTTATCCATTCGACCAGGTTTACTTATTATATAGGTGCTTTCAAAGCCCAAAGATTGGTCCGAAAACTTGTCTGGGAGGTACTGCGGTCAGTATTATACTGACCTCATCAGACATCGACTGGTTTTAAATTATGGGTTTATTACATTATCCCCAGTGTGTGAGTCTCCGTGGCGAAGTGGTCAAGCCGTTTGATTTGGGCTCCGAAGGTTTGGGTTCGATTCCGGGCTGCGTGAACCTTCGGTTCTCGAGTGAATTTTTTTCGGAGACCTCTGTGGGTCATCGCTGGAGCAACGGAATTCGTGCTTTGTGCGACGCTTTCCACGCTGCGGAAAGAGACCGAGCCATACGGGATAAAACCCGGTGCAATGAAGTCGACCCTATCGACATTTAAGAGACTTTATTCCCAATGTGTGACTATGATTGTTAAGGGAAATGTTGAGAAGACTGTTGACAGAGAAGAATATCCAGATAACTGTGGACAGAGAAGAATGTTGAGACAACTGTTGACAGAGAAGAATGTTGAGAAAAGTGTAAAGAAAACAAAGATGTGAAAAGTGTTGACAGAGAAGAAAGTTAAGGAAACTTTGACAGTGAATAATGTTGAGAATAGTGCGAAAAGAAAAGCAGGTTGAGAAAACTGTTGACAGAGAACAATATTTAGAAAACTGTTGACATAGAAGAATACTGAGAAAACTATTGACAGAGAAGAATGCCGAGGAAAGTATAAAAAAAATGATGTCGTGAAAACTGTTGACAGAGAAGAATATTGAGGAAACTTGACAGAGAAAAATGCCGAGAAAAGTGCGTAAAAGAACAGCAATATTGAGAAAACTGTTGACAGACAAGAATGTAAAGAAAAATGTTGACAGAGAAGAATGTTGAGGAAACTTTGATAGAGAAGACCGTTGAGAAGAATGTTTTGGAAACTTTGATTGAGAAGAATGCTGAGAAAAGAGCGAGCAGAAATGAATGTTGAGAAAACTGTTGATAGATAAAATGTTGAGATAACTGTGGACAGCGAAGAATGTTGCGAAAGCTGTTGATAGAGCTATAAACTGTTGCTGGTGTTATAGGATAACTCTTCTAAACCATAAGGAAAAGCGAAATGGCATCTGTTGTGTAATGAAGTCGGTCCGCTTATCTGTGAACCATTTTTACACTGTAACATGATGCCCTCGACCTTCAGTCGTCCTGGATGCTAACAGTATGTAAATGTGTGTATATTGATACAGGAGATAAATTCGAGACCACGCACACAACCGTTCTCCATTTTGAATTTGGTACATAAAGATTAGTCACCAAGTTTAGCCACTGTTGTGTTGCAAGCCTAAATACAGCATGCTTTCGTCATCATCGTACTCAGCGGTCACGAGACAACATGTTTTAAAATGTTATTTATGTGAATGTAGGTTCTTGGCAAGATTTAGTCTGCAGGAAAGCTTGGAAGGCACTGCGACCTTGTAACTGGGAATATAGTCCTCATAGCATGGCAGAGGTAGGACCCAGAAGTGACAAGATCTTGATAATCATATTTTGAGGGATATTTTGACCAGATTGTGCATTTCGCTATGCTTGCTGACCCGACACTCTTATGTGTGTGAGAGACCGACGGCGGTTAACCCAGTACCACGGGATTAGCTGGAGCGTGAACTGTGAGAAAAGTATACAGCACCCTTGCACTTCTATCTACTTTATCGATCCATTCAATCCATTCAGCTATAAGTAGATTAATCTGTAACATATATGAAAAGAGTCATTAATAGCTGTCTAAAACACATCTTTTTTAACCCATGCCGTGTGGCATTGGTGATCATGTCTGTCCACAGCCTTCTGTTTCGTATTGTTTGCATATCCTTTTACAGGACATTGCTGTCAACATCAGCATCTTTCAGCTGATTGTTGATTTCTTGGCAAGATTACGCTCAGTAGTTTGCCATTGCTTTCTGAGCGGTCGGCTCACATACCCCGGAAGTTACCGGCGCGATTCGAACCAATGCTGATTCTCACCGTCGTCACGTTACTTACGAGAGTATACGAGATTACGGAGAAAAGTCGCTAACCTCTAGGCCAGGAAGCCGGCCTGTTTCGTATATTGCCATTATATTGTTATACCGATCTTCCAGCATGGCACAGTGTGTTTCTGTCCAGCATCTTCTCTCTTGATATCACCCAGCCCTTCTTCAGTTCTAGCTTTGCCGCTGTGACGACTTACCTCCCCTTCTCATGACAAACCCAAAGAATGCGGACTGTCCTCTTCTCATGCGAGTAACCAGTTCCCTTTGTGTGTTAACTTCATTCAATATATCTTCATTGCTCTTTCTATCCGTCAACGGTTTTCTCATAATTCTTCTCTAGAACCACATCTGTTGAGCTTCCACAAAATTCCTCTCAAGCCTCCTTATCGTTGGTGATTCGCTTCCAAACATTATGATTGGCCCGATATAGCTCTTACAACACTTTTTCTCACATTGATTCCAGGAAATATTTTTCATCTTGTTTAGTGCTGCCTTTGCTTAGGTTACAGTGAACCGCTTATCATTCTATTATATCACATTCCTTTCACCTTGAATGATAGAAAGATTGTGGCGAAAAGAATACTATAAACATTCCTTTTATGCATACAGTAGAACAGTGGATTATAGTAATTTTCACAACAGGAAATCACTTAGGTGAATGTGTATTACTAATAGCATGTAGATGAAGTAACTTGGGTGAATGTGTATTGCTAATAGTATGTAGAGGAAGTAACTTGGGTGAATGTGTGTAGCCAGTAGCATGTGGAGACAGTGAATTATGAAGAGCTTATGAGTGGTGGCAAATTGTGCCAATTCTAGCCTGTCCAATCTCTTGTAAGAAGAATGCCTGCAGACTGATCGATCCCGCATGCTTTCTTCCCCGAGACCTCGTGCTAAGAGGAACTCGAGTTTACGGCCTTTCCCCAATCCTGGCCCTCGTGACTCAGCGTGAGTATTTTGTCCTGGTCGCTTTATTGCTTGGATCCGCGGTAACGTTGTGGCTAGACTCTTGTCACAACGCCGATAGTCGAGAGTTCGAATTCGCACCTAGGACTACCCAGCCTAAAATAAGTATTAGAAATATCTTGGGGAGGTAAGGCGGCCGGCGGGATACTGACCTCATACACTAAGTGTCTATACAATAAATGGGCAGCACTGTATGAAAAATGCGCTTTCAGGCTTGTAACAGGGGCTTTTGAGATTTTACATTTTATTATTTTCCCCCACGGCTCTCTTGCTCTCAGTTTACTAATAAACATGCGGCGCCCTTCATTTCCTATCATTTATTGTTTAGATTACTCGCTCACAAACAAGCACACACATACACGCGCGTACGCACGCACACACACATACACACACACACACACACATATATATATATATATATATATATATATATATATATATATATATATATATATATATATATATATATATATATATATATATATATATATATAAAAAATAATACAAGAGACAAGAGGAGCCTTCATAGCTGTAGGAAGTTTGTGGGTGTCAAAGGAAATGGTAGCTTAGCACCGAACTTAGACTTTGTAACAGATTCAGTGCCAACAGAAAATAGATTTCGATTAAACAAAAATGGATTGCTTGGAACAAAAAGGTGTGTCAGTTATAAGTTAAAAGTTGTTTATATGGTAGCAGACATGTTGAATTATAACGCAATGACAACATTTCGGCGATATATAAGCAAGTCGCTTAAGACTATTAATTATGCCATGGCACTTAATCAGATAAATGTAACGTTAAGTCTAAAATTTAAAAAAAATGTTTGCATATCCTTTACAGGACATCGCTATCAACATCAGCATCTTTCAGCTGATTGGTGATTTCATGGCAAGATTGCGCTCGGTAGTTTGCCATTGCTTTCTGAGCGGCCGGCTTACATACCCCGTAAGTTACCGACGCGATTCGAACCACTGCTGATTCTCACCGTCATCACGTTACTTACGAGAGTATACGAGATTACGGAGAAAAGTCGCTAACCTCTAGGCCAGGAAGCCGGCACGTTAAGTCTACTGTATGGAAAAACATGGAGAATAACTAAAATAAATCCTCATAAACTACAAACATTTATAACACGTTGCCTGCGCAGAATAGAATAAATTAAGTTGAATGACAGAATCACCAATGTGGAATTCATGGGGAATAATGGTAGTCGCATAACATTTACAGGACGTCGCAGTCAACCTCAGCATTTGTTGTTGTTGATTGTGTTTTCTGGCAGGTTCAGTAGTTTGCCATTGCTTTCTGAATGACCGGCACTCATACCATTGTATGAAAATCAGCTCTCCGTGGTCTGCTCCCAAATCGCCCGCAGTTGTGTTTCGAACGTGGTATGCGGGACTGCGAATTGCGTTAGTAACCCCTTAGCCACATGGCCGGCTTGAAGTAGATGGAAGAACTAAACATAATTAAACTCTAGTGCTACTTTGTACATATATTGAGAACACCTGAAGATAGTATCACTAGACACTCCCTCAACTGAAACCCACAAGGCCAATTAAATAGGCGAGGCCAAAAATACTCCCAGAAGATAATTAAAGACAGAGATGACTAATTTGGAAAGCCAATTGAGGAAGATTGCAAAAAACTGGACAGCTTGGCGTTTCGTGTTTCCCCGAAATTAAGACCTACTCCTAAATTAAGCCCCTTCACGTTTTTTTTTTCTTCAGGATGCTTTTAATATAAGACCTACCAATAAAATAAGCCCTTGTTAAGATCGTCAGCTAGAATGAAATTATTAAACATTCATTTACATTCAAATATTTTGTTAATGGCATTGACTTTTCTAAATACCAACTCTCCAACATGATTGCCGTGGATGACACTGCAGTGTCTATATGCCTAGGATCTCAAACAACAATTAATCAGACGGAATTCGGGATTTGGAGATTTATAACGATGTTCCAGAAGAAGATGACATGACTGTATTTGAATAAATGTGGAATTTTGTTCATGAACAAATGTAAATTTTTGTATGTGTCAACAACAACAACAACAACAACAACAACAACAACAACAACAACAACAACAACAACAACAACAACAACAACAAAGACATCCCCCGAAAATAGGCCCTATTGCATTTTTTAAGCTACAATTAATATAAGACCCGGTCATATTTTCGGGGAAATACGGTGTGTTAGTTAAGGGCATATGTTCAAGAGATGGACAGAGGGTAATAGAAGAGAAAGAGGAAGATGGAAGTCTTGTCACTGGTTTCCAACAACTTGTATAAATAATGCATGTGTAAATGTGTGTATATACGTACGTATGTATGTGTTTATACATGTGTCAGTATCTACTCTCATTGTGTGTGTGTGTGTGCGCGTTTGCGTGTCTGCATGCCTGTCTCATAACATGATAATATGTATTTATGTTCACAGCATTCATTTGACAATGTCTTTTCTATGTGAATGTAACTGTGGTATAATAAAAACGTCCCTACCCTTTCCTATTTATGGACTCCCTTAAAAATAAACAAACCCTTACAATTACTGTTTAAGTAACTTACTTAATGTAGGAGAAAATAAAACAGCGATAGACTGACCGTGGCACAGCTAAATTTAGTTTGGCTTGTTTTCTCTCCCTTATCTGGCCAATCCTGGCGAGGGGGAAAACAAAGACTGAAGCGGCCATTTCTAGTCAAGAGAACTGACAAGAAAGTCGACCTTTCCCTTCGGGGAGAAGGTAGTTTGTTTTAAAACCATGATTCTCTTCAAGCTATTGGTATGTTATCTACATCATTAAGATATATTTATGTATTACCTAGACCAGTATGTTTAATTAAGAATTAGTTACAATTCTCCTAAACCAGGCTGGATGATGTTTACTAAGGAAACACAGGTGGGCGCCACGCTGTAATTTTTCCTATGTCTTACAATTTCAAATCCATATGTTAATATCTTGTATAGGCATTATGAACTTATATCTCACTAGTAGTGCTATAATCTATGAATATTATGTGTACTGTAAAGTATCAACTCTCATGTCTGAAACACATTCTAGAGATTTTCTCAATGTAGGAGCAGACCCCTGATTCATGCTTCATAGTAAAGAACTAGTGTCTGTCAATTTCATATTCCTATGTTAAAACTCCTAGGCACTGTGAACAATATCTCACTATTTATGCTTAGAAATCTGCAAATAATCTATGTACTATAGAAAGGTGTTTTATCCATGCGGGGACATACAAATGATTACGCATATTCCTGACTCGTACTTAGTCAGGGGATAAAATATTTTGCCACATTATAATCTGTAACTTGGAAATATAGTGCTAAATTTTAGTACCATTCTTTTGGTTAACAGATTAGTAACCACTCCATATGAGGGTGAACATATAATCATTTCATAAAATAGTGTTAGGGACAGGCCATGTTTGAATATAAATTCATGAACAATTAACGCGTGATGTAAATGTATGTTCGGATAGGATTCACTCCGCATCGCCTCACCGTAGTAGAAACAGAAGCGAAGATTGATGTGAATAAATTGCTTGCAATATTCAGAAGACTGGACCATGCGGCATAAGTTATTCTTATAAATACCCTCCGAATAATAGCAGTCATTGGCAAAACATATCACAGCGATTACTATCCTCATGTGCTGTATGCAGTGGGGGAAAACAATGGATGTTTTAGTTCATGAAGATAATTCAAAAACCTAGGCTCCCTGCATCATCATTATGATTATTATGTATGATTATCATGTACTTAATATCAGAGAAATGTACAGGTATGTTTTTTTCTGGTATGAGACTTTTCTTTGTGCTGATTGTTACTTTTACTGTGGGAATATACATTTTAATGTTGCACCTTGGGATTAGAGGATGTTGATGTAAGAATACATATGTATGTCAGTACTTAAGGAGCCAATGGTGAATAGTCTTGACCTAGTGATGATTATAGTGCCGAAATGAAGACGCGGCATTAGAAACCACAGGGATTCTGTATAGGCTATTCTCTTCAAGTAATGAGAGAGACAATATCAACATGGTGGATGGACAGAATGACTTCACCCATCCAATAGTCCCAGTAACAACAGAACAAAATATAAGTGAGAAAATACCTTACTCACTATGAGAGTCAGAATGGCTCTACTCAGCAATGAGGGACAGTAGAACATGGACACCCACTCCTTTCCCCTTCTCCCCTTGGTGTTTTGTATTTGTGTTTGTAATTGTGTTGTAAACCTTTTACCATAACACAGTAGGTTAATGCTAGTGTTGTATTCTTGTCATCCCTTTTCTATAGAAGAGAAGCAGGTGGTGGTTGAATTTGGTGGGACTATATCACTAACACTGGATCCTGGGTAAACAGCCATAAAGTGAATGTCCAAACCATAGTCTGGATCTAGCCATACCTCAATGTTTACTGCGGCGCTCAATAGCTCCATAGCGAGCAACAGATAAATTAGAAGACAACTGACGGGGTGAGTGATTAAGTCCTATTTTAGTAGGAACATCCCACATGTGGACTTCAAGATCTAATAATCTACAAAGATGAAGATCAACAGAGTAAACTGACAACAGTGTATCGTCTGCTTTACGTCTGAGAAGTATCACCTATAAGCCTTATCACTCAGCAAAATCAGTGAAACTATGGGACAATCCTACAAGTTACTAAAACTAGCAACAGTGAAAGCCCTTCAACTGTTGGTTGGGTTACCAAGTTAATATCCAACAATGGATAAGTCTTCGAAAGAACATCTCACAGCTGCAAAAGGCAAACATAAGGTTTCAGCCATGCAACCCCAAGTTCTAGCTATGAACACCAACTCAAAATGGGGAGAAGACACTGAACCACATAAGCCAATACAACCAAGGTACAAACTGAATATCATCTGAAACATAACTACGAAACCAGATTACCTCAAGGTTCCAAACCCTGAACACCATCAGATAAAAGACCATATGAAAGCAGCTAAATGTCTCTACATCAGCAACAAGAGGAATCATCCAATTGTTTGCAAACCTGTTACTGTGCTGGATTCATTCATCTGTGCATATATGTAGGTATAGATCAATTGTGGCCCTAGTCACAGATACTACCATGAGATGCCTCTCAGTCATATAAAGTTCTACACTGGACTAGATAACAACGACTAACTCTTTGCTGGTCCAATGTCAACCTAAATGCCATGGGTTATAGACTCGCGACTTGGTGGGTGTAAAATCTTTGTTGAACTACTTGGGATTCTGATATTAAAAGCAGAGAAGCTGAATGGACGTCTACTTGGCACCATGTATGGTGAGATGGTAAAGTACCTTCTGCAGAGCTTAAGTGGAAATTCCGGAAAGTTAGACCAACCTGAGGCCCCAAATTTCAAAAAAAGACACCGAGCCTACTGCAACAGAGTACTCGAATATTCTAGCCCGCGGAGGGATTTGTGATTGTGTGTAATTTCTATTATAAAGTATGATTTGCACCAGCCAATTACCAGTGACTAAATAGTAAGAACATAACTGAGTGCATTAATTCGGTACCCAGATAATGGGGAAAAGGATCTAATCGACAGCAAAGGTGGACCCATAACTGCACACCAGGAGATATACTCGATTAATTAATTTAATTAGTACAAACTGCTGTTTATATGTTGGTTTTTGTTTTCTGAAGGTAACAGGTCAGTAGTTTTTTTTTTTCCAATGGTATATAGATGGTATAGTATTTTGACACCAACTCATTATTTTTAACAATGAGAGAATGGTAAAAGGTGTCAGAAACATGTTATTTTGGGTTCTATTTACTATCTTTATTTGCCTTAATCATGAGGGAAAATGAAAGTAGACCCAATTTGTGGTTGTTATGTTGTTTGTAATAACCTGGTTTTTCTGGGGTCACTGGGTACTATGTTGTAATACTGCATATCATTCCCATGCCTGTCTGAAAATGCATAGTGTTTATTACACCTATATATATATATATGTAACTGCAGATCTTGAGTTAATACCTGAACTGTTTGTCCAAAAGTGTTGTGTACATCAAGTAAATGTGGTGTCCAACCAGTGGTTGTTTATATGTAGTGAGCAATTAATATCCTTCTAGCATCTATAGTTAATTTAAGGGTGATGAAGTGGGAAGGGAAACCTACACACAGATGCCATTGTTTCAAGGATGGAACTCTTTCCTCCTGGGATTTGTGGTAAATATCCCGGATCACCCTGCATTCTTACCAGTGACAGAGAATCAATAAAACCCCCTAGACATTTTAACGAACCATTCTCAGGAATTAAAATCCACATCCCACAGTAACATGCACAATAGGTAATTTATGTACGAAAGATGAATGGTTGGAAGGGCCTAATGTAAGCCGGACCTGCATGCCCAATTTATGACACATTGAAAATAAAGTTCTCTGGCTCGTTCGTTTGTTCGTTCTCCTATAAACGATTCTAAGGCATCCTAGAAAAACTCGACGATAGCATTTGCGATTATTATAGCTCTTAAGAGACAGCCGTAGAAAGAATTGGTGGGAAAAGTGTCGGAATAGTGACACAATGGATTTGAACTAACAACGCCGCAGACATCGGTCCGTGGCTAGAATCTTCGCGACAGTACTTTAGTCTGCTCTAGGGAAACTACAATTAGTGGATTACTGCGTTTAATGGTTTTTGCGTGAGGGCCTAATTTGTCGTCTGTTTTCAGTGAGAAATAAGCGGGTGATAAAGATGGAAAGATCGACGAAAATGTGGGGGTGGGGGTGGGGGCGTTTGGTGAGTGGGTAAATAGAATGTCGGGTGCACGGAGAAAGAGACAAGTAAATATGCGAACGTATGCGAATAAAAACAGATACACAGACTGACGCATGCATGGATTGATGAATGTCTGTCCGTCATTACCTCCGTCTGTCTACCTGTCTGTCTGTCTATCTGGCTATCAGTTTATCTATCTGTCCGCCTGTCTGTGTGGTTGCCTGTCATACTGTCTGTGTCTGTCAGCATCTGTCTGTCGTTCTCTGTGTCTGTCTGTCTTTATCTCTGTCTGTTTGTCTGCATCTCTGTCTGTCTTGCTGTTTGTGTCTTTATATCAAGTAAACGATGCTGGGTGCTATATTAACGGTTTGATTGATAACTGAGTTGTAAGCTTCAAATTAGGTAAACATTGACAGCAACACACGGATCTGCGTGGTCTCGAGGTATGGTGTCTGCCTCGAGTGTTGGAGGTCCCGGGTTCAAGCCCCGGTGAGGGCAGGGATTTTTTTAAGTGGACTTCTAGTTAAAAAATTTCCCTTGGTCTCTGTGTAGTGAGATCAAACGCCCATGTGTATTGTTGCGCACGTAAAAATTCCCTTGGCAGTTGGATATGGAAAAAATAGTAGCCTAACGCCGCTGCCCGGGAAAAATTTCGAGTTAAAAATCTACCCAAAGTATTTCAGGATCCTCGCCGGTGCTAAGGGGTTCGTGCACTGAGCTGAGATTCTCCGGACTCAGGCTTGAGTTAAGAGTAGAACGGAGCACTTATGGGTTACACCCGTGTGCCGTGATGTTGATCCGCCGACTAAACTAAACAAACTGACAGCAACACATTACTATTTAAACAAGACAAGGTAATCCAGTTTGGCGACCACTGGGACAGACGGGGGAATTGACGTAGATAGTATAGAAAGGGTCAAAGGTAAGGTGCCATTGGAGCTTTAGTCCACAGTTTCTGAGCCAAATGGCACAGGATGATGATGCTGTGGTTAGTATCAAGTGGATCGCCTTAAACTTTGAAAACTGTAACTGGCCCATTTGTGACATCATTTGGTGAATGCCATTGCACTGTTTCGTCAGGTCTGTGTCGCTCAGCACATCCGATGTCGACAAACATTTTACAGTTTGCTTTCCCTGGTCTTTGACTGTCCCCAGTCTACCTACAGAGGAACATGTTTGTCTCTCTCTTCGTCTAGTTCCCATCCCGTGTCATATCCAACATGAGAGACCCAACCAGTAACCGCGCTACCGTCGGCATAGCTCATCGGGTCATTGGAACACGTAAGCCCCTCTACATTGGTAAAACAAGCCCCTCTAACTTGGTAAGACAAGCCCTTCTACCTCCATAAGACAGCTCCTCAACCCCCATACATCGGTAAGACTGTCCCTCTACCTCGGTAAGATAAGCCCATATACATCGGTAAGAAATCCTCTCTACCTCCGTAAGATAAGCCTCTCTACCTCCAGTAAGATAAGCCTCTCTATCTCCATAAGATAAGTTCCTCTAACTCCGTAAGATAAGCCCCTCTACCTGAAACTAGAACATTATATACAACAATGAGAAAGAGACAAACATCTTTCTTCGGTCATGTGATGACACGAGAGGCATTGGAGAACATCATGACAACTGGAAAGATCGAGGAGAAGAGAGGCAGAGGCAGACCAAGAGAAATGATGCTGGATGGAATTAGACGGTGGCATGGAGGAATATCATCAGCAGAGTTGATCCAGAAAACCAAAGACCGAGATCTGTGGAGAGCCATGAACGCCTACGCCAGCTGGTAGGGCACTTGATGATGATGATGACCTCGGTAAGATAAGCCCCTCTACCTCCGTAATATAAGCCTCTCTACCCCCGTAAGATAAGCCCATCTACATCCGTAAGATAAATCCGTCTACCTCTGTAGGACAAGCTCCTCAACCTAGGTAAGACAAGTTCCTCTACCTTGCGATGACAAGCCCCTCTACCTCTGTATGACAAGTCCCTCTACCTCTGTATGACAAGCCCCTCTACCTCTGTATGACAAGCCCCTCTACCTCTGTATGACAAGCCCCTCTACCTCTGTATGACAAGCCCCTCTACCTCTGTATGACAAGCCCCTCTACCTCTGTTGACCAGCAAATAGTGTTGAAAGTACCCTTATGTGGTCTATGACAAGTGACTGGGGTACGCATGAAGAAAGCCGTGTGCAACGAAAGAGAAACTTAACCAAAATCAACAAGAAGAAGAACAGTCAAACGAAACGTGTTAAAGCCATTGTGTGCATCTATACAAAATAAAATAAATAAATAAAAATTGTCCCGAAACAGTTCCCTACTAAGGTATTATTGTGATCGGGGTATCACATTTTGTAGACCAGCATGCACGGCGACATAGGGACACGTCTTTCCCTCACTTAGCGAGACGACGAACGCATGTGCCGAACCCTCGCCCAGCCGCTCTCATGACATCATCAGCTCAGCTCCCTAGCAGCTGCGTTAACGCGCCCGCTTCATCAATATAAGACTTGTTTGATTAATATAATAGAAGCACAGAAGTAGTGTTAATTCCATAAAAAAAACTCTTTCCAAACCCAACATTAAGGTAAATGGAATTAGTCAGAAACAAGACAATGCACTTAAGTATGAGAGTTCGTTGATAACAGCATTGAGGGAAAATATCAGAAATCATCATTGGCACCTTGCCGTCTTGACAGACGATATTTTGTGCTTCAAAAAGGCATAATAACTTTTACCTATGGCGGTAGCGAATGTGACTGATAAGGCCAATTCGCGCAGTAAATGTCCTCTCCATAGCACAAAGCCTAGGCTAAACTATAAAGATCATGTGTTGCCCATGCAGCATGATCCCTCTCTCGGCCTGCCTAGTTCACTCCAAAGGAAAGGTAACACCTCTACACCTGGAACAAGACATACTGCAGAAGCTGCCGGATCAGCAAAGCAATGCTCTAACTGTCTGCCTGTCGGAGCTTCGATCCTAGACCAGCCGCCAACCAAGGCTTAGGGCCTGGTCTGCCCTGCCATGACATTTTGTCTTTAGGTTGCATTTCCTCGCACCAGGGTAAGGCCTGTACCCTCCCAATTGCGCTCTTCCTCCCGAAGCCGTTGGCGCAATGTGGGGTGTCGGGTTTGGTAAGCGCCGCCCAACGTTCGACGCTAACAGAAACCAGGTAGTACCGTCTACTGTTATACGGTAGCTCAGTCATATCTGACTAAGACCTGACACACGGTCCTTCAGATGGCTAGATTGAAAACAATAGAAGTACAACAATCATCACATTTGTACAGTTTATCTCATGTATGTGTTCTCCTATTGTACTTCAAATTGCCAGCTTGAGTAAAAGAAACACCACAATCATCACACTTGTAAGGTTTCTCTCATGTATGCGTTCTCTTATGGTCCTTCAGATGGCTGGATTGAATAATATCAGAAATGGAATAAAGACAAAGGAGAAAATTATTGCAGATAGGTCACACGCTGAGCGCGTGAGACGTAAGATGGTGCGTGATGGTGCAAATGACGATGTGTTCACATGCATCCATTGTGGACAAACACCTACAGCGCGAATTGGTCTGATCAGTCACATTCGCTACCGCCATGAGTTGTAGTTATTAAGCCTTTTTTTGTAGCACAATGTAACAAACTATCATCTGTCAAGACGGTAACGTGCCAATGAATGATAACAGCACACTAAAGATGTGTTCATCATCATCATCATGATGTGCCATCCCAACAAGCGTGGCCGGTCATGATTCGCCATCTCACACGATCACCAGAGTCGTGGATCAATTCCGTGTTCTTGTCTTGACCATGCCACACGGCCAAGCCATCTAGATATTTACATCTCTGCCCTCCTCTTTGTTCTTTTCACCTTAAGCTTGCCAGTTGTCACCAAGTTCTCTAATGTATTTCTTCTTATACCGTGTCGATGTGTTAAGGAAGTTAAGTGCAGAACAGTCGAAGGAGAAGTAGCATGCCCATGGATGGAACGTATTCTGTGCAATATATGTTTGCCATTCGAGGTGCGAAAAAGAGCTCTTAAGGGCTCTATTTAGCAAATCATAATTATAATGTACGCCGGTCTCGCTGGCCAAGGCGTTAACGATATTGTTCGTAATCCCATATATTCACGTAGGGAAAACAGCAGCTGCGAGAATCGGCAGCGGTTCGCACCACGCTTGTAACTTACGGCGGTATCTGAGCCGGTCGTTCAGAAAGCAATGGCAAAGAACTGAACGTAAAACTTGCCTAGTACACCAACAGCAGCTGAAAATGCTGGTCTTGACTGCAACGTCCTGTAAGAGATATGCAACATTAAAAAAATATGTACGGAAGTTAATCATGGGCAATGTACTGATTAACATGGAATTACGTGGACGCTATGGAGATCTGGTTTTACAGAGGAATGTCCAGGAGAATGGGGAAAATAGGAGGGCGAGCCAATAAGTACGTCACACAGTTCTGTGGGATGGCAGGTACATGTAGTTGGTGTTTTCTACAGGTGTCATTAGGTCACAGCAACATCGAACTTTATATTCCCGTTCGTCAGGTGGCGCTAGGTGTCTCATGCGCATGCGCAGCGCATAAACAAAATGGCAACTGTACTTAGGGGTGTGCAACCAAAGAGCAACGTGCTATTGTGCGTTTTTTTTTTTTTTTTTTGGTGGGCAAAAGGACTGCCTACAAAGGACATTCATAAGGAAATGCTTCCTGTTTATGCTGACAAATGTTTGTCCTGTAAAGCGGTGCATAGCTAGGTAGTCGGAGTGATTCGCTTGATGGCGAGGGGTACTGGTAATAGGAAAACATAACCCACACGCAAAATTCAGTACTAAAAGTAGCGTGTATGGACTACGCTTGAGTTCAAAGTGAACGAGCATTTAAAAAAAAAAACAATACATGGTGACAACAAAACAGTTGGGGGCGGGGACGGGGAAGATTGGAAGACGTCGAGAGAAAAGATGATAGACAGTTTGTCACGAACGTTAATCGACATCAGAAATGTTTGGTAGTACACGAGGCAGAGGGCAATGACCGAGATTTATTTAAATAATCGACATGGGCTCCCAGGTCGACCCAACCCAAAACAGGATACCAGAATTTGGTCTGGGGAGTAAAGGCGGCATTTACCACATCACTCATCCAAAGCCCATTGGTTTTGTTTTTAAAATGTGGGGCCAGCACCGTATACCCAGTGTAGCTTAAAGTGTGTACCGGGGTCCTTTACTGACTACATACTCAATACGTCACACTCAATACGTCACACACTGGGTCCTTTACTGACTACATACTCAATACGTCTCACTCAATACGTCACACACTGGGTCCTTTACTGACTACATACTCAATACGTCACACTCAATACTTCAAACACTGGGTCCTTTACTGATCACATACTCAATACGTCACACTCAATACGTCACACACTGGGTCCTTTACTGACTACATACCCAATACTTCACACTCAATACGTCACACACTGGGTCCTTTACTGGCTACATACTCAATACGTCACACTCAATACGTCACACACTGGGTCCTTTACTGATCACATACTCAATACGTCACACTCAATACGTTACACACTGGGTTCTTTACTGATCACATACTCAATACGTCATACTCAATACGTCACACTCAATACGTCACACACTGGGTCCTTTACTGACTACATACTCAATACGTCACACTCAATACGTCAAACACTGGGTCCTTTACTGATCACATACTCAATACGTCACACTCAATACGTCACACACTGGGTCCTTTACTGACTACATACCCAATACTTCACACTCAATACGTCACACACGGGGTCCTTTACTGGCTACATACTCAATACGTCACACTCAATACGTCACACACTGGGTCCTTTACTGATCACATACTCAATACGTCACACTCAATACGTCACACACTGGGTCCTTTACTGATCACATACTCAATACGTCACACTCAATACGTCACACACTGGGTCCTTTACTGATCACATACTCAATACGTCACACTCAATACGTCACACACTGGGTCCTTTACTGACTACATACTCAATACGTCACACTCAATACGTCAAACACTGGGTCCTTTACTGATCACATACTCAATACGTCACACTCAATACGTCACACACTGGTCCTTTACTGACTACATACCCAATACTTCACACTCAATACGTCACACACGGGGTCCGTTACTGGCTACATACTCAATACGTCACACTCAATACGTCACACACACTGGGTCCTTACTGATCACATACTCAATACGTCACACTCAATACGTCACACACTGGGTCCTTTACTGATCACATACTCAATACGTCACACTCAATACGTCACACACTGGGTCCTTTACTGATCACATACTCAATACGTCACACTCAATACGTCACACACTGGGTCCATTACTGATCACCTACTCAATACGTCACACTCATAATACGTCACACACTGGGTCCTTACTGATCACATACTCAATACGTCTCACTCAATACGTCACACACTGGGTCCTTTACTGATACACATACTCAATACGTCACACTCAATACGTCACACACTGGGTCCTTTACTGATCACATACTCAATACGTCACACTCAATACGTCACACTCATACAGTCACACACTGGATCCTTTACTGACTACTACTCAATACGTCACACTCAATACGTCACACACTGGGTCCTTTACTGATCACATACTCCAATAACGTCACACTCAATACGTCACACACGGGTCCTTTACTGATCACATACTCAATAACGTCTCACTCAATACGTCCACACACTGGGTCCTTTACTGATCACATACTCAATACGTCACACTCAATACGTCACACCACGGGTCCTTTACTGATCACATACTCAATACGTCACACTCAATACGTCACACACTGGGTCCTTTACTGACTACATACTCAATACGTCACACTCAATACGTCACACACTTGATCCTTTACTGATCACATACTCAATACGTCTCACTCAATACGTCACACACTGGGTCCTTTACTGATCACATACTCAATACGTCTCACTCAATACGTCACACACTGGGTCCTTTACTGATCACATACTCAATACGTCACACTCAATACGTCACACACTGGGTCCTTTACTGACTACATACTCAATACGTCACACTCAATACGTCACACACGGGGTCCTTTACTGATCACATACTCAATACGTCACACTCAATACGTCACACACAGGGTTCTTTACTGACTACATACTCAATACGTCACACACTGGGTCCTTTACTGATCACATACTCAATACGTCACACTCAATACGTCACACACGGGGTCCTTTACTGATCACATACTCAATACGTCACACACTGGGTCCTTTACTGACTACATACTCAATACGTCACACTCAATACGTCACCCACTGGGTCCTTTACTGATCACATACCCAATACGTCACACTCAATACGTCACACACGGGTTCCTTTACTGATCACATACTCAATACGTCACACTCATACGTCACACACGGGGTCCTTTACTGATCACATACTCAATACGTCACACTCAATACGTCACACACTGGGTCCTTTACTGATCACATACTCAATACGTCACACTCAATACGTCACACACGGGGTCCTTTACTGATCACATACTCAATACGTCACACTCAATACGTCATACACGGTGTCCTTTACTGACCACATACTGAATACGTCACATAGCCTTATCTCTTTTATACCTCAGGCAGTTTATCCAGAAGAGGAAATTATGTAAATTTATCTACAAGAGGATATTCCTTTTGTAAGTGTATTCACAAGAGGATATTGCTAATGTAAGTTTATCCAGAGTAGGTTATTGTTAATGTAAGTTTATCCAGAAGAGAATATTGCTTATGTAAGTTTATCCATAATAGGTTACTGATAATGTTAGTTTATCCAGAATATGTTATTGCTAATGGCAATTAGTAAACAGGCGAAAAAATCGATGGAAACCTTGGAAATAGGGTTTTATAGACGACTGCTGAAAATTAATTGGACAGCCAGAATGAGCAATCAGGATGTTTTAAGGGAAGATGAGTCGCAAAGACAACATATCACAAACATCAAAAAGAAGGAAGTCCTCGTTTTTTGGCAACGTGATGAGAAGACAAACTGAAACATGTTGTGACATGCGGAAAAGGCGGATAGAGGAAGACAGAGAACACAGAGAAGATTCTTGACAGTCATGGAACGGGAGGGAGTAACACTCTAATTAATCCATGACATTGGAGCTAGTAATCTATGGAGAGGCATGATCGCCCACGCGAGCCGGCAATGCACTGGATAATTATGAATGTAAGTATACACAGAATAGGTTATTGCTAATGTAATCGTTTCCAGAATAGGTTATTACTAATGTAAGTTTATCCGGAAGAGGATATTGCTAATGTAAATTTGTTTTCTCTACACCGAACACAACTGAATTTAGGATAACCAGGCTGAACATTAATTGACAATCACAACTGTGAGTCACAGTTGTTTCAAACAGATTAATTTCCGTTATATCATCTTGTAAACTGTAGCAATACACTGAACTAGATAGATACACGTTACTTTACCGCTTTAGGCTGAACTCGAGGCCAATAACGAGATCTATTTCAGTCTTGCTACAACGTTGCTATGGTTACAAAGTACAGTTTAACTCAGTGTTTTATCGGGACGCCAAAATGCACGTGTAGATGTACGCATGGGTGGTATTATCTGACGCCATCGACCGGTTAAAGACCAACCGTTCCCTAGAAAGCAGCTATTACTCTCTGTGAGTGACTCGGTTGCGGGTTTATACGACAGAAAACCCAGTATAGTACATTCATCTCTCTATCCCGTGATCCCTTGGGATACGACACGATTGTGAGGTCTGCAGTTATGATGTCTGTTGTTGTTGTTGTTGTTGTTGTTGTTGTTGTTGTTGTTGCGCTCTCTCGTATTGAACTCAAACGAACTCCATACACGCGCTTCTACTTCTAGTGCAGTGAACTGATTTTTCTGCGTGGATTAGCTTCCTCCTTTACTAGTGTCCCTCGCCATAAGGTGAACCCACACCGACTTCAGAGGTACTTGTAATTTAGCCCCAAAGCCAACCGAAGTATAAATAATATTCATTCATTCATTCATTCATTCATTCATTCATTCAGTAGCATGTCCTTTGCAGAGCCTCGCTCCCAAAACAACCTTCCGGAAAACTTCTCAATCACAAGCAAGATGTCCCGCGTCCGATACACCCATCTGGAGATCATCCGCCACATCCTGCACCCATCTTCTCTTTGGCCTTCCTCTTCCTCTCTTCCCAGGCACATACCCCTCCATTATTGTTCTCTCCAAACTCGCATGACGTTTCAAGTGACCAAAATATTTCAAAATAAAAAAGAAAGCAGTGGAAAAGTACCTTCTGCAAGATTTGCCAAGAAATCATAACAACCATAAATAATATAGCGAATTAATTATGGAAGAAATAGTACACGTTGACGACGAAATCATCAGTTAAAAGTCATAAACCTGTATTTTACAAATCTTATCATGACAACGCTTTGAATATCTCCGTGGCTGTCTTTCTATTCACGCGCTAAGAATAACTACATACTGTCATCAGCTTGTTTTGTTTCTTGTCTGCCAGTAAAATAGCCAAGAATTACCCTGAGGAGTTGATACTCTTTTGTTCAGCAACATGTCTGATGTGTTATGTTGACTGTTCTTTCCTTCATTGTGATACATCTCCTTGAACAAGTCAAATTAAGTGGTTTGAATGGAATAAAGAACAGTAGTTTGATGGAATAAAGAACAGGAGTATTAGAACAGATACTACGAGTGGGCTTCAAACGAAAGCCTACAATTCTGTTGTTGTTATTTTGCTGTGGATTTATTCTGAACAAGTGAAGAACAAATGTATTATTTTTCGATATAGTCACCACTGCGTTCAAGTCCTTCAGCGTCCAGAAAGTGCTTGGATTACTGTAGAAAAAAATTCCCTTGGTCGCGTGTGTAACCACTCATGTTCACATGCTGTACCTCTTCATCGGACAAAGAGGTTTTGAAATGTCCTGCTCTACTCATACGCTTCCTGCACTGACAAACGTGCATCACCAAACTGGACCTTTATTCGTCGATGAATTTCTATATGTTTCACTCCTACACTGATATTTTTTTTAAAAAAAAACGGATAACAAAACGTTGTTCCTTATTGGTACATGTCAAAAGTGGGGCGGCCATCTTTAAACTGTCCATATGCCGTCACCGCGTTCGTCATCACCGCCATGTCACGTGTTTAACACTCTTGACATCTTAACAACACTATTAACAGGTTTCAAGATAACGGTGTGATTATTGTCATTTCTAACACACTTTTAAGCTTTTCATTGAAATACCCTCGTAGAAGCAGCTTCCAATTACAATCAACAATCGGACCGATTCAGCAGAATGTGGCTCACAAAACAAGTCGTCTAGAGGCGGACCAATATATTGGAGATTCGATGGAATGTTTACTTTCACTCGCTAATTTTCAACTCGAGCATGGTCTACGCTGAACTGATATTTGAGTGTGGGTTTGCTTTTCCTATTGCCAGTCTCTCTCGCCATCAGGCGAACCCACTACGATCTCTGAGGTACTTGTAATTTATGTCTCCAAGTCAAGGACGAAAAGTCAACATTTTAGTCCGACTGACCAGTGTAGGGGTTGCACCCGCTACTTCGCCAACAGCACAGCGGAAGTCTAACAAATAGCGCTCCTATCCGTGCTGCCTTACTGACCTTTTCAGCAAAGAAGTGATCAAGTGCTTCGGGGTGATACTTCAGCATTCACAATAATCTCTGTGCCAACTAATACATTATTATTTCAGAACATAATCGATATACAAGTACAAGACATTCGATTGGTTCCATCATGCGCCATGTGTCTGACACTTCACGAACGGTAGACTAAGATAACAGAAAACACAAGTCTGAAACAAAGTCATTAAAACCTACTATAAAAACAAAGGTTGGTTGCTTGTCCTTTTACAGGACGTGGAAATCAATCCCACATCTTTTGGCTATTTATGATTAACCAGATAAGTTTACATTCAGAAGTTTACCATTGCTTTCTGAACTACCGACGCCATACCATTGTGTGAAAACCAGCACACGGCGGCCTGCTTCCAAATCGTCTGCAGCTGTGTTTCAAACGCGGTATGCGGGATTGCCAATCGCTCTCGTAACCCCTCAGCCACAGCGTCGGCTAAAATCACTGAAGTCGCTCGAGATATCTTCCATCAGAAGAGGTCTTCGTGGCCGCGGAGATTAATGCGCTTGCAGTTAAACTTCCGGTGCTGGATAGGGGATTCAACCCCAACGCCTATCAGTTGGCTGATTGCAACGTCCTGCAAAGAAGATGCAACATACGAGGAAAAGTCAATAATTAAGTCACAAATGGATGTAGAAAAATAAGTAATTACGATAACAGCTTGAAACCAGTTTATTTTTATACATACATTGTCCCTTTATTTCTCAACATAATTTCCACCAGCATTGATGAACTTAACCCATTGTTTTATCAGTCCTCCCAAATCGGCTGCATAGACTGTGTGTTTTTTTCCCCCCCCCCCCCCCATTTACTTGCCATCTCACAGAACTGTGTGACTTACTTATAGACTCACCCGAGTAACGTTTTCTACCCAGCTATGCACCGCTTTACGGGAAATCGCTAGGGGCTAAGTCCACTGAAAACCCACCTTGGCGGGAAACATTTCGCGAATGACGCCGAAGTCGAATGTGAAGTGAAAACGTGGATTAGAAAACAAAGTACGCAGTTCTATGCAGCCGGTTTGGGAGAACTGATAAAACTATGAGGTAAGTTCATCAATGTTGGTGGAAATTATGCTGAGGAATAAAGGAACAATGTGGGTAATCAAATAAACTGGTTTTATGTTGTTATCATACTTAGTTGTTTTATTTTCTACAACCTTTTGTGACTTACTTATTAACCTACCCTCGTACTATCAAGATATTAGAATGTCCTTAACTTTCCTACTTGTGTGGCTTAAGCTAGATGCACAAGGGTTAGACATCACGCAAGAATGCATCAAACTGCTGAGGATGATCATTGCATATCTTGAAATAAGACATATCATTTTCAGGCACATGATAATGATGAATTTATCATGTTCTATGAAATTTAATTTGCAGTAGAGCAGGGTGGCAGATCTTTTCCTCTCAGAAAACCACATAGGATAAAATATAGTGACGTGAATGTGTCTTAGTCCCGCTCAGAAATGCAAACACAAATAACTAGTTCAGAAATGACAGCGCCCTGCTCAGCTTCAGTGTTATCGGTCACACCATATTAGAAACACCGGTTTCCACAGGCAAGAGGAACGCCTTCATTGCACCGGATTTTACCCCATAAGGCTCCGTCACTTGCCGAAGGCCGCTCAAAGCGTCGCACAAAGTACAAACTACAAAGCTCTAGCTGCCACCCCCAGGAGCTCCTAAAAAGTTATTCTCCTGTACCGACAGACGTAGGTCGGAATCGAACCCACAGCTTTCAGAGCGCGAGACAGGCTACGTAACCACTCCGCCATGGTGACCCCTCACCCTATGTAACAGAACGAAGACCGCTTTACTTCGTACATCCGCAATGCTTTTGATAATAAGAATAATAGCACGACACGTCGACCAACACAACATCATAGATTATATCTACGTATTGTTAGTTACATGCATATCCTTTACAGCAGAGGTTCCCAAACCACGACCATGTGGCCCGCCAGCTGTAAGAAAGTGGCACGCGAGGTCGCAGCTCAGGTCGCAGTTTTTGTTCGAGCAAAATACGATAATTTTGAAGTCATTGAAGAACTTCTAGGACCTGAATCAATGCATGCAACTACCAAAGGGACTGATCTGTTTGAAACTCTGAAGTTGTGTGTAGAGAAAAACTAATTTGAATGGACCAAATTGGACAGTGCATGCACCGATGGTGCTCCTGATTTGACGTGCAAAATGTATGGATGTCAAGCATTATTGGAACAGTTTCTTGGCCGCACTATATTAAAATATCATTGTATCATTCACCAAGAAGCTCTGTGTGGAACCAGAAACATGTCATGGATGTTGTTCTGAGATGTGTGAGAAAAATTCGAAGTAAGGCGCTGAACAGGCGTTAGTTTAGATAGTTTCTATCAGACCTGAACGAGGAATACGGTGAGCTACTGTTACACTATGATGCCAGATGGCAATCTAAAGGGAAAGTTCTGTCACGTTTCTGGGCACTGAAAAATAGTGCATATCTGTTTCTGTTGGGAAAAAAAATACATTGCCTACATAACAGGAATATCTGCTGAAAGATGACTGGCTTATTGGCATGGTATTTTGGTGGACATCAAGTCTCATTTAAACTCTTTAAATGCGAAGATACAGGGGAACAAAACTATTCACAAATGTGTGCGATGACATTTCTTCATTTAAAATGAGACTACGACTGTTTATCGGAAGCTGACTAAAGGGACTTTAGAGGTGTTTCCAACTTGTGGTGTAAAAGAAATGTGACTTGTTACAGTACAAAGTAAAATTTGAAAGTCTTCTGGATATCTTTCAGTCAAGATTTCCAGAGTTCACAATAGAGGAGGATAATGTCGCCCTCTTCATAAATCCGTTCGTATTTCCTACTGCCAAGCTCTGTCAATTACAGCAAATTCTTCAGGACGAAGTAATTAATTTGAAATGCAATTCTGCACTGAGATGTACATTTCTGGAGCTTCCTGCTTCACCTTCAGCTAATCATATGGTTTAATTCTGATGACTATTGCCTGTCGAACAATTTGAACACTTGCGTTCATTCGCCCAAGGATACATTTGTCGACTTACAGACGCGAGCAGTCATTTTCACCAATGACCGTTATAAAAAAATTAAACAAAACAAGCAACGTTCCAGATTCACCGACAGTAACCTAGCTGCGCTTATGATTTTGGGCACGACAGATTTGTGCCCAGACATTGATAAACTGGCCACTGAACTTAAGTAACTGGTCATGAAGAACAGTTACAATTGTAAATTAATTTCGAAACTGATAAAAATTTATTCTTAAATGAAATTTTGATTGTCAACCAAAAGAAAGAAAAAATGACTGCAGTGTAGTACTGACACTGACTGCCTGTAAAGATTTAGAATTTTGTTGACCAAAGTTAAGAAAGGTATGAATGATATTGCACGACCTTTATAATTTTATAATGTTGGGCCCGCTTAACTACCGAAATAGTAGATATGGCCCCCTGCTTGAAAAGCTTGGGAACCACTGCTTTACAGGACGTCGCAATTAACCACATCATGTTTTTGCTGTTGGCGATTTACTAAGCCATGTTTTTTCCGAAGTTTGCCATTGATTTTTCCACGACCGACACTCATATCATCGACATATCAAGGCGGTCTGCTGCCAACTCGTCTGCCGCTGATTTCGATGCTGCGACTCGATATGCCGGGGAATCGTGAAACGCGTTCACTGTCTCTGTGCCACAGTGTGACCTAAATAGTAATCCTATTATATAATATAATTTTGTCTGTTCAAGGAATGAACATATTAGTTTTCGTCTTATTATTGACAGAGTTGAGTGTGTGTGTGCTTCAAGACTTCCGGCCAAATGGCCAATTTGCGCAACAGTTATGTCACGAATTATATTAACATAATTAGTATCAACATCTATTTTCTTATTACACACACACACACACACACACACACACACACACACACGCTCTAAAAAAGTACTGGAGAGTTTTGGTCATAGACCATAACTTTAGGAACGGAAAATCCCAACTGCACCTCTCCGTGGTAGAGGATGGAAACACACCACGGTGTGGCTAAGACAGCTCTGGGGACCGAGTATCCACCGGAATAAGTGGACAACTCTGCAGCTGAGCAGAGCAGGGCACTCACTTGTCCTTACAGTCGGAAATGACTGTTAAAGGTAGAGGTAAAAGACCACCATGTGAATGTGGAAGGCAAGGAGAAACCACCACATTATCTTCCCAAGACTTCATGGCAAAACACATATCAGAGTTAGTGAACGACGTTAATGGCTGTTTTAGGACATCCTCGTCCGGTAGGAACAGTCATGAGCCACAGGTGACACCAGACCGTCATCCAGCTACTGATGGCAAAATCTTAACTAAAATAAATAAATTTAGAGTAGGAACATGGAATGTTAGGACATTAAATGAGCTAGGAAAGTTGAAAAATGTTATAAGAGAAATGGATATCATGAATATGAATATACTAGGCGTTAGTGAGATGAGATGGAAGGGATCGGGCAAAATTATAGCTGACAACCACACAATAATTTATTCTGGAGGGGATACACATGAAAAAGGTGTATGAATAATACTTGACGAAGAAACAGACAAGTCACTTAATGGATACTGGTGTATTTCAGATAGAGTTATTTTGGTCAAAATCAAAGGCAAACCAATAGATATAAATATTATACAAGTATATGCACCAACAACAAGCAGCAGTGATGAAGAAATACAACACTTTTACAACGAAATAGAAATGGCAATGGCTCAAATTGGATCACAGGAAATAAAAATATTACTTGGAGATTTTAATGCAAAAGTAGGAAAGGGGAAAATGGAGGATGTAGTGGGGAATTATGGTTTAGGTACAAGAAATGAAAGAGGGGAAAAGCTAATAGAATGGACAAATATAAATGATATGATAATTGGAAACACGTGGTCTAAACACCATAAAAGACGACTATACAACATGGAAAAGCCCTGATCAGAAAATACGCAACCAAATTGACTACATACTAATTAATAAAAGATTTAGAAATGCTCTAATTAATGTAAAAACAATGCCTGGCGCCGACTGTAATAGTGATCATGTGCCACTATGTGGACAAATTAAAAGTAAGATTAAAGAGAGGGAAACAAATGGTTAGGAACATGAGACTTAATAAAGAGGTTCTGAAAGTATATAAAGAAATTCAAGAACAATACATAGTGACTGTGAAAAATAAGTACAATGCAATAGCTAAAATACAGAGTATAAATGAACAATGGGAACTGTTAAGGGACTCCATTCATCAAACTAGCAAAGAAATATTACCGGAGAGAAGTCAAATAGCTAATAAAAAAATGGATGAATGAAAAAATCTTAATGCTGATGGACAAAAGAAAACATAGTAAAAATGACAAACAAGAATACGCTTAGATAAATAAAGAAATAAAAGATAAATGTTGGAAGGCAAAAGAAAGTTGGTTAAATGAGCAGTGCAAAAAAATTGAATTAAATGCCATTAAAGATACAAAAAATATGCACAGACAAATCAGTGAGCTCACGGGAAGAAAAATAAGAATAAATACAGGGTGTTTGAAATCAAAAACAGGAAGTATATTATTGGAGGAAGATGATATAATGAAGAGGTGGAACGAGTATATAAAAGAATTATATGATGGGGAAAGGGAAGAATTAACAGAAGAAAGTAACTTAGAAGGCCCACCTATTCTAAAAGAAGAAGTCGCTGACGCTATGAAATATATTAAGAAAGGAAAAACAGCTGGACCAGATGAAATCACAATAGAAGAATTAGAAGTATTGGGAGAATTTGGAGTAGATATATTAACCAAAATGTTAAATGATATTTACAGCAGTGGATATCTACCCAGTGATTTGCTGAAATCTGTATTTATAGCTATACCAAAAAGACCAGGAGCAATTGAATGTGAAGATTTTCTCACAATTAACCTCATAAACCATATCACCAAGCTTCTGCTCAGAATCATAATGAGAAGAACCAGAAAGAAAATAAAAATGGAAATTAGTGAAGAACAGTATGGATTTGTGGAGGGAAAGGGCACAAACAATGCAATATACACATTACGGAAATTAATAGAAAGGTCAATAGAGAAACAGAAAGACATATATTTATGCTTCATAGATTATACTAAGGCATTTGATAAAGTAAAACATTATGAGCTGATTAAAATGTTGGAAGATATCAACATTGATGGGAAAGATTTAAGAATAATAAAGAATATTTACTGGAACCAAGTAGCAGCAATTAAAATTGGAAATAAAGAGGGTAGTTACGAACACATAAAGCTAGGAGTACGACAGGGGGGTTTTTTAA
>JACEFZ010017234.1:0-52829 GCA_014155875.1 Cepaea nemoralis
AAAAAATTTTTCTTTTCCCGCTTTCTAGGGCCCCCCAGCCGGAGCGAAAGCCCAACCCCAAACCCCCCCAAAGGGAAAAACAAAAAAAAACCCAAAAAACCCAAAAAAAACAAACAAAACAAACACCACCCCCCCCCCCAAAAAAAACAACCACCCAACGTCTATTTTTTTCAAAAACCCCCCCCAAAAAAAAAAAAACAGGCACAAAAAAAAGGGGGTGGACGGACAGAAAGTCAGACAGACAAGATATATTGACAGACAGACAGACAGACAGACAGACAGACAGACAGAAACAGTGGTGGATCCACTACAAAAGAGTTTTAACTCTTAAGGCCGATAAACTGGCGTTCTCGCTGGTAGCCTTGGTCCTGGAAACAGCTTGCATCCAGGGGAGTGTGAATGATGTATAGACTGTTTCCTGACCCTAAACAAGAGTACCATCACAGATAGACAGACAGACAGATATACAGATACGAGGAAAGTCATTAAGCAACATAAATTTTATTACAAAGTGCATGGACGAGTACGGACAAAGAAAAATCTTATTTCAGGACATAAACTGGCTCTTAAGCAATCCCCCATATAGGAGTTGTGATCATCGAGAAGTTTGCATGCGAAATGTCTATTACAAAATTACTTCCTCCTATCGACTCTTGCATCGTGGAATAACAACGAGGCGTTATTGGTGTTTTTTTTGGGGGGGGGGGGGGAGAGAGGAGGAGGAAGTGATCAGAGGGTATGAAACCTCGTGAGATAATACAGAAGAATAATGGTTCAGTCAGGAGATAGTTGTCAGAGTCAACGGCTAGAAATTTCAATATGGAAGATATCGTTTAGGCAAAGATCCGCTGGGAAAGTCGTGATGACCGCCTTCTGGGATATCAGGGGCCCTATATTTGTTGGTGCATTTCCAGAAAATGGTGAAACTGTGACTAGTGCTCGATACGGTGACTTGCTAGTGAACACACAATGTCAAAGATACGACCGAAACGCCGGGAACTTCTCTCAAAAGGAGTATAGTTACTTCTCGACAACAACTGTCCTCATACGGCTATGTATACAGTGGATATACTACGTGCTCTGAAATTTGAGGTCTTGAATTTCCAGCATACTATCCAGACTTGGCGCCAGGGGACTTTCACTTTATTGGACCCTGAAGGAACTTGTGGGAGTGTGGGGGTGGGGGGGGGTGTCAGAGATTTGTAGATGACCACAAGGTAATGGAGGCCATGTGAATGTGGTTTTTACTATAAGGCCACAATCAAAAACGTTTTCCTAGGCGGCATCCACAAACCAGTCGACCAAGTTTGCTGCTAGGCCGGTGGAAAAAATGGGGGGGGGGGGGGGGGAAAGAGAGAGATGAGAGAGAGAGAGAGAGAGAGAGAGAGAACTATGTTGAGAAATAACGCGCACACAATTTCTAGTTCGTATTATTGTAAAAAACAAAATAATCTTTATTCTAACATTCCTGTTACTTAATGACTTCCCCCTTGTAGATAGGCAGACTGACAGCCCGACAAACAAAACATGAAGAGAAGTGTGGTGGTTCCAGTTTCCCTGGCTGTAAAAAGAGCAGCAGACAATTTTGGCAGTAAACAAATGTAGACAATGAAGAGTGGCGGTAAGCGTAAAAACATATTTGCATATCCTTTAGAGAACGTAGCAGTCAACCCATAGCATTATTGGTTGTTCGTGATTTCTGGGCAAGTTTACAATTAGTAGTTTGCCATTGCTTTCTGAACGAGCGGCACCCATACCATTTCATAAAAAAACCAACACAACGCGGTTTGCTGCCAAATCGCCCACAGCTGTGTTTCGAAACGCGGTATGCGGACTTACGAACTGCATCCTTGACACCTTCACCACGGAGCCGGTGGTATGCACAAACGAAAACAATATATGAAATATAAGCAGACACATGATAACAAGCAGCCGTATCAATTGGCTAACACTGGAAGGTTAACTAAGTCAACAAACGTTCGAAGAAGCCGGATGTGTTGGCCGAAAGGCGCAAATGCCGCAGCTCTGCTGTAAACAGGCATAAAGCAATTACATTCAGAGTAAACATTTCGGATGAACGCTAAGAAAAATTAGCAAAACAGTAATATAAACTATTCTACGGGGAAAAACATATCAAATACAATTACTCAGCCAGCACAACTACCAACAAAGACAACAGCTGTTGGTCTTCAATCGAGCTGTATTGAACTGCCTATGGTTGTACTAAATGACGAAATCAATGGGAGCCGCGGTAGTGCAGTAGTTATCGTGCTGCCTGTCGGTCTGTGATCAAGTGATTTTTTGTTAAAAATAAATTTTCCTCAGTTGGTCCAGCAAAAAAACAAAACAAAACATGGGTACCAAGATATGCCCAAGGAAGTGAAAGCTATTTGACCAGTAAAAAGATAATATTTGCAACTAGAAAAAGAGTGTTGAGGTCCAACATAGAACCTGTACTTTTTTATGGATGTGAAGCGTGGACAATGAGCAGACAAGTTGAAAAAGCTGTGGAAATGTGGTTTCGAGGAAAATGCTTATCGGCATGGCACACGATAAATGAAGTTTGTCCTTGATTTCTGAACTACCGATGTTCATTCCATCGAAATAAGCGCAATGCGGGATGCTTCCAAACCATCTGCGGTTGATTTCGAACTTTTAGCATATCCTTTACAGGACTTAGCTGTCAACACCAGCATCTTTCAGCTGTATGTTGATCTCTTGGCAAGATTACGCTCAGTAGTTTGCCATTGCTTTCTGAGCGGCCGGCTCAGTATCCCGCAAGTCACGAGCGGGGGTCGAAACCGCCTCAGCTCTCGCTCCCGCTACGAGACTCTGCGTGAATAAACGGGATTACAGAGAGAAAGTGTTGTAACCCCACAGAGAGTATAGAAATTTGTAGAATATACAAGGAATAAAAATAGGAGACACAATATTTGGCCGCCGGAGGAGGTGGTAGTGGGGTAAAACCTACTCTGGTAGTTAGTATTGGGCGCTCTTGTACAATCATGCAACAGGCATGATAACAAGAGACATAATGATGGCGGGAACGATGCAGCTAACCCTACAAATACGAATACAGAAATAACATACCACAAGGAACATGTATGCAAAAATGCAAACAAAAACAACAAACGCCCAGCACTGCACCAGAAGTGGTAGCACCGGAGACAACATTTGCGAGAAGCGTGTTGTCTCGAGTTTCCCTAGGTGGTCCAGATTTACTGCGTAAGTAGTTTCTGTGCCGAGGTTAACGGGCTCGGGAATATCAATCGCTGGAGAATAATTCAGGGGGTTGAAATAACACGAGACATAAATCCCTACTTGTGGCAGGATAGGTTCCCGACAAGTACCGTTCTGGGCCGACCTCGCCTTGCACATTTGGCGTCGGATAATGAGAAGATTTTTCTGGAAATTATGAAGGAAATGAAGTGGCCGTTCTCACTTCATTATGACGTGACCTAGAATATATGAAGGCTTAGACTCTACTACTCTACGAGAGAGAGAGAGAGAGAGAGAGAGAGAGAGAGAGAGAGAGAGAGAGAGAGAGAGAGAGAGAGAGAGAGAGAGAGAGAGAGAGAGAGAGAGAGAGAGACAGAGGAGCGTGTGTATGAAAGGGAAAAAACAAAATATCTCCACATCTGTTATATTCCTCTTCTCCTTCTTCAGTACATCACACATAGCAATACACCTCTTTCACACAGGTATCAATGTGGGCGACTTCGGCATGCTTTCTTGTAACGTTTACCACCATTAGACAGATTCCATCTATAGCACCGGGTTCAGACTACTCGATGGAAGTTTCTTGCCCTTCTACCAGTATTCTCTTACGACCTACCCTTTGATATTTCCATCTGTAGGATCCGTGTTTAAATCAACGGAGATGCTGTCCGGTTCGACATGTGACTGTTCATAGTTCAAAAACTACTTACCAACATAGATATGATCACCAATATATTCGCAAATAGGGTAATAAATGATTGGCTGACTGCAATCGCGATGACATCGAATACGAATGAACTTAACATGACCAGAATACTCTTTAAAAGAATGTTTTTATTGCATGCTGACGAAGGTGTTATAGCCGTAACATCGAATTTGGCATTTATGATTATGTTCTTGTGATGCTGGCGAATTTCACTGTTTGTTTTTGTTGATTTACTTATTGTATGTTACAGTTTTCTTGTAGTTTACATCATTTCACTACAAAATAAAGATACATGTTCACTTTTATCTGTCTGATATGGAGCTTGCCAGTCACTTGTATCCCCATTCGTCTTCATGACTGTAGTACAAAAACAAAGCGCTAAAGGACACGCCATGCGTCATTCTAATTACCGGAGATTTTCTTCTATTCCCAGATCTCCATGGACAAGGCTGGTATGCAAGCTACATGCTGTTTTCTTTAGAGAATGCGAATTTGTGTCTGTAGATGATGAGATGATGATGATGATGATGTGATGATAAGAAGAAGAAGAAGAAAGAAGAAGAAAGAAAGAAGAAGCAGAAGAAGAAGAAGAAGACGAAGAAGAAGAAGAAGAAGAAGAAGAAGAAGAGAAGAAGAAGAAGAAGAAGAATAAGAAGAAGAAGAAAAGAAGAAGAAAGAAGAAGAAGAAGAAGAAGAAGAAGAAGAAGAAGAAGAGCTATAAATATTCCACATCCATACAACAATCGCATCTTGGATGTTTACCTGAGAGTTAAGTTTCAACAGAAGGATGAAAAAATAATTCTATCTCTCCTCACAACGAAACTTGTAACAGAACCAGACTCCTCTAAAAACCTGAAACGATGCCGAAAAAACGTTAACAGAAAAAAACAGTAGTTGGGGTATCGGGAGGGGGAAGCAATCTAGAAAACCCCGTTTATATCCTAACCTCTTAGCCAGCAGTCTGCAGCAAACTTCAGAACAAGAATTCATTATTCCCATAAGCGAAGGAGTGAGAGAATGTTACCAGGATAACAAAGAAGAGGAGGAGGTGGAGGAGGAGAAAAAAGGTGGACCAGACAGAAAAGCGGATGCGCAGGAAAAAATAGTGCGGTGACATCAGCTGAAATAAACTCAATAGATGTCTTGTGGTTTATTTCTTCTCTTCCAGAATTAAACTTTTTTTAACGTCCGCGGTCACAGATCTCACAGAATTCGCCCTAACAGAGGAATCCCCCACAATCAATATTTTCATTACCCCGATATTTATATCTCCCACCTTTCAGCTGTTTCGTGAAGTGCCTTCCCCCTCTCTTCCCCTCTTTTTATTTTCTCTCCAATACTTTCTGTATCCGTCCTTATTTATTCCTGTCTTACCATCTAGCCTTTGCTTTGTTGTCCTAAAAATTAAAGTCGTAAACAGCTGCCCTAAATGAGATATTTCACATCTTTCGTAATGGCAATAACGAATATATCACAATGATATCCTCTTCCTACACCCCCCCCCCCCCACACACACACACATACACACACACACGCGCGCGCATAGATAATCATGGGTAGGATCTTTTTATGTACCTCCACAAACATCAGCCTCTGTGTTCTTGATATGTTCAGCCTCTGATCGTCTTCCCTGTCACTTTGCCTAAACCATCCAGCATGTTCTCCCCGTTTCTGATTTTTCTTCTTCTTCCTCTTCTTCTTCCCTTCACTCCCCCATTGGGACAAATGCACACGACTAACCCACACCAAGACGTCCTATCTTTTGCTATCTTCCCGCAGCTTCCTCCTTGTGCTATCAATATTATTCATCTCTGTCTGCAATTCTATTTTCCGTGTTTTGAGGTATCCCGCATTGGTGGTTCCAGACAAGAGAGTGTCTAGTTATCCTGTCCTCAGGTTTTCTCAGTGTGTATCTTATCCAGAGCTAGCGTCTTTTCCTCACTTCTGAATTTACTGGCATGTGTCTATAGTGCGTTTACATTTGTTCGTCTCCATATAAAAATCCATATCTCAGTAACCAACTGAGGGAAAATTATGAGATTTAGCATATAACCTTATCATCATGTCCACCCAACACAAAAAAATTTTGTTCTGGAGATTGTACAGCAGATTTCAAAGTTTGTTTATATGCGGTATATAATTTACTGGTCAGAGATGAAGTGCACATTTTTAGAAGTATTACATTTTGACACGGAAACATCAGCTTGAATGGTTAATTTTCTCGTGGTTCACGAGAAAGGCCTTATGACAAGAACCCCGCGCAGTTTAAAATGGTAGTGTTCAGACTAGTTCAGAGGTGTCGTCAGTATGTGGGTACTTTCATGAATCCTGATTATTTTTTTTAAAATCTTACCACTTATCGCTAACATCTGAATGTGTGAATATTGTTCAGTGGGATTGAATGTGAAATTGTGTACACTTCAAAGCATCGCTATGAAGTTGTACACACATTTTTTTACAAGAAGCTGACAGAAGGAAACTGTTTCAAACTGTTAAATCCCGAAAAAAGAACGGTGCATGCATTGGGTTTGAGTAAACGGTCATTTCGTCGATGGGTGCAAGAATCTGGAATTAAACCACCACGCAATAACCAAACGGTAGGTAGAAAGATTATTGTAGACAGATTTGACAATGATTTCATAAGGCGAGCTATTATAAAAATGCTTTTAAAAGTCGCTTAAAAGTCGACAGGGTCGACTTCATTGCACCGGGTTCTATCCCATATGGCTCGGTCTCTTTCCGCAGCGCGGAAAGCATCGCACAAAGCACGAACTCCGCAGCTCTAGCGACGACCCACAGGAGTCTCCGAAAAATTTAACTTGTGAACTGAAGGATGCGGCCCGGAATCGAACCCACAACCTCTGGAGCCCGAGTCAAAAGGCTTGACAACTTCGCCACGGAAGCTCCTAAAATTATAAAAATTTAGGATTTTATATCCAGGATTATCCAGCATTATAAAAATGCTGGATGCCAAAGAAACAGTGACTGTAAGAAAACTTAGGGTTTGGTTGAGAAAGAACAATAACATAGAGCTATCCAAAACAACTTTGTGGAAAATTATAAGGACATTATCTTCACTTTTAGAAAGTACAAGGGAGGTAGAAATATTCTTTGCGAGCAGCCGCATTTAGGAGCCATGAGAAGCAGATACCTACGTGAAATAAGGGAAATGCGCAAAGAAAATTATGGCATAGTGTATTTGGATGAAATGTGGATCAATGCGCACCACACAAGTGATAAGGAATGGCAATCAGTGGATGGACAGATAAAGCGATATGTGCCCAGTAGTATAGGACAGCTTTTGGTCATGGCCCATGCTGGTAATACGCATAATGGCTTACAACAGAATGCTGGGCTCGTGTTCGTATCAAAGCATACAGACAATAGGGATTATCATAATAAGATGAATGGTAAAGTATTTAGAGACTGGCTCGAGAATACTGTGCTTCCATCCCTAGATAGACCGACGTGTCCAATTATGGACAATGCATGATATCAATATTGTTGCCCAAGAAGACAAAATACCTACAGCATCGAGCACAAAGGGAGCAATAAAGATATGGTTCCGAATGGAAAACATACCATTTCCAGAAAGGTATTTCTAGCTAGAATAGTTGTCCCTTGTAAAACAGACTCCAAAAAGCAAGAAATATCAAATCGACAAGTTGATAGAAGAACATCGTCATGGTTGCTTGAGACTTCCGCCGTACCACTCTCATTTAACCCTATAGAACTTGTGTGGGCTAAAATTAAAGGAGAGGTGGCAGCTGACAATACTATATTCAAATTGTCTGATGTCAAGATACTAATCCAGTCCGCGCTATTAAATATTGATAAAAGTTACTGGGAAAATGTGAGGACCATGTGTTGAAAGAGGAAGAGGACTATTGGAGAAAGGATGGATTGAATTTTATGCAACCGAGAGCAGTCATCAACCTACTGGAACCGTCCGACACAGATTAAGGTCTGAGCAGATCGCAGACCTTAATCCGCGTGCACGCTTAATGGGATATTTTGCTCCAACTATTCAGACGAATTGCAGGCCCTAAACATTACAGCATCAGCACAATGTCAATGGCAACAGTTTGTATTCCACAGTGATGAATTTTCAATTCCGCAAGCCCTCAGTGGTGACAAACAACTGGTATTGAAAAAAAAAAAAAAACACTAAACGCATTGAATACTAACAGAAGAGTAATATTGCGGTGGAAACTGACATATTGTGGCATAACAAGAAACGTGAGAGCAAACACGTTGTCAAATTAGGGGACAACACACGTGCATACGAATCAATTTATAAACTTCAATGAAAAGAGGACCAACATCTAGGTCGTTAAGAAGAAAGCCCACTACAGAGACACTGACAACTATTTTCATAGTGCAACACAGGTAATCATGTTCCGTCTTTGAACAGTAAACAGCAGAGTAGACGATCTTTCACGAAGACTCAAAGCGGGTCTGTCACCCATGTGTACGTGTGAACAAACTACACAGACAGCGGAACAGATCCTCAAAAAATGGACACAAGATGACTAAATTGCGGTATCAATTCTGGTCACTCCATACGCACATTAACGCACAGCTATTTGGAAGCTTTCACGAACTCAGTATAAAAAGCTAAATGCATCCTAGTAACATGAATACTTGTGTATAATTATTAACCAGCAGCTGAAGAAACAAGAAGGAAGTGAAAAATAAGGTAAGAAATACATTCCTTCTACTTTCCTGTCAATTTACACATTATTTACCCCATGCCTCTGTACATTATCTGTCTTTATTAATATTAAACACTGCACCCCTCTCAGGAGTCTCCGTGGTGAAGTGGTCAAGCAGTCTGACTCGGGCTCCGAAGGTTGTATGTTCGATTCCTTCATTTCACGAGTGCATTTTTTCGGAGACTCCCGAGGGTCGTCGCTGGAGCTACGGAGTTCGTGCTTTGTGCGACGCTTTCCGCCCTGCGGAAAGAGACTGAGCCATATGGGATAAAAACCTGGTGCAATGCAGTCGACCGTGTCAACTTTTAAGCTACTTTTTTATTGCACCCACTCCTTTACGAATCTGGCTACGCCTTTTAATTGTGTCCTTACCAGAAATAACGTGGTTTACTGTAAGCCTAGTTTGTTAGCGTGAATTCACTACATTTTCTCCCAAACATCAAAGAAATGTCGCCGCTTTCGATGATTTAAGTTGCTTTTGGACCTATCAAAGACATATTCCTTGGGTGGGGGTAAATATAAGACGGCAGGAAACATTTCATAACGATGCAACAGACAGTTTTCAAAATAATTGATCATGAATGAAGGCATTCTTTTCGGGACAGACTATAGTTCTTTCTATGAGCTCTACGGCGGTGATTCTGTCATACCCTTTAATTCTACTGTTTTTATCACCCCTTACCTTTCCGGTTGTCACACCATTCTCCAGATGACTCTCTGACCTCACAACATAACTACAACTGGCGATTCCCTTTGTAATCACACACACATACATAAATTGACAAACTCATATACACACACACACTCACATACAGAGGCAAAGACAAGACACACGCAGACACACAGTGAAACACACAAAACGAAATGTGCATAACGAAATACACTGACAAATACAGACACTGAAACACAAATAGCCACGTAGGCAGACAGATATGGAGACAGAAGACAAACTGAAACACTCCCACACATGCACATCTACATATATTTAGTAGTTTTACAATATGTACGTTATACAGTATGGCTAACGTAATATTATAATACTAGTTGAACTCAAAAATGCAAATATTCAGCATGAAACAGATAGTTAGTGAACAGGTTTCATATTATGCATGTTGAATTCAGGTGGCAGTAAACATATTGATATGAATGCAGAGCATGCAAACTCAGATGGACTAACTGGTATGTTACATATATACGTTTCTGCAAACATACACATATGCATACATACACCGATACATACACAAATACATAGGAACACAGAGGAACGGAGCATAATGGGAACGACCCGTTACAGTGACGTTGGAACCTCGACTAACTAACTAACTAACACAAATACATGCACACACATACACACCGACATACAGGAAAATATATATGCATACACTCACACACAAACATATGTACACCAGCGCGCAGTACGTACATGGGAGAGCGACAGAGAGAGGAAGAAAGAGAGAACAAGAGAGTCAGTGCATATACATATAGAGGAAGAGAGAAACGGTGTACTTGAATATAAAAGAAAGAGACAAAAAGAATCAATTTACTGAAACGTGAAGGATGAGAGGCAGGGGGTGTCAGTTTATTTAAATACAAATAAATCGATTCTTTGTTCACATATTCCTTTAGAGGACATCGCTGTCAACACAAGCGTTGCGCTGAATTTTTGGCAAGATTACGCGCAGTAGTTTGCCATTGCTTTCTGAGCGGCCGGTTCACTTATCCCGTAAATTACCAACGCCGCGAGAACCGCTTCCAATTCTTGCGCGCTGCGATACCCTACGCGGATAAACGGTATTACGTAGAAACGCGCTGAACACCTCGGCCAGGGATACCGGCAAATAAATCGATAGAGAGAAAGAATAAGAGGAAGAAAGGCAAAAGGCGACATGGAAAAAGAAAAAGAAAATGGTGGATACCAGAAAGAGAGTGGTAAATCGAGAAAGAAAAGGTGAGACAGCGCGACACACAGAGAACGCGACAGAGAGAATACATGGGGAGGGCGAGGTAGAGAGAGAAAGAAAGAGAGAACAAAAGAGCGCTGCAGAGCGATAGCCAGAGACAGAAAGTTGGCAACAGATAAAGACAGCGAGAAAGGGACAGAGAGAAAGAAAGAGCGACCAAAAGAGAAAGAAAGCAAAAGCGACAGCGAGAATGAAGTAACGACGGAAGACAGAAAGAAAAAAGCGCAAGAGCGATAGACATATAAAGAAACAGAGAGAGAGAGAGAGAGAGAGAGAGAGAGAGAGAGAGAGAGAGAGAGAGAGAGATGGACATAGATAGAGAAAGAATGAGACAGCTAGAGGGAGAGAGAGGGACAGAAGGAGACAGAGGGGAGAGAGGAGAGGAGAGAGAGAGAGAGAGAGAGAGAGAGAGAGAGAGAGAGAGAGAGGAGAGAGAGAGAGAGAGAGAGAGATCCAATAACACGGCAAACTAGCAGCATCCACCCAGCCGGGACGTTAAATGTTTGCTTTGACAAGAATCGATACAGCATCGATTTGTCTGGCCACTGAATGAAAACGAGAGAATTCGAGCCAGTATATTTTATTCCCGGGAGAGCAACAGAGAACAACAATCCGTATTGAGCAAATAGCATACCATGTTCACACTTTTTTTTCAGATTGCTTACTTCCTTTTCTTGTGTCTAGCAGTTGTGTCGTCAGTCTGCTTCTGTACAGTTAGTGACAGTTGGACAATCTGAGTGTTAAGAACTGACAACATAACGCTCACGACCTTCTCATACGCTCTCCTGATGATGCCCTAAGAGTCCAAATACTAATGGTAGCCGTTGTAGTCTGATTATGTGTCCGCCTGGCCTTCATCGGAGTTCTAAGCATCAGGCAGATCCTCTGGTCATTCTCTGCCGCGCCATTCTCTCCAAACCATGGTGTTCTTCCTTACTATTCACATGATCCGGACGGGCTTTGACCGTATCTGCCTCATTGTGTACCAAGAACCCCCACCCCCCCTTCTCAGCGCTTCAGACCCCGCCAATCTATACCAGCCAAAGAATACTGCGCTTACCAGGAAGCCTGTGTGCTATCTTTGGGATCTGTTGGTACAGAAATGCCAAATGCTGAGGTGCTCTCGTGCAATGACTTTGGTGAGAATATAAAAACTGTCATTGTCAAAAACTGTCATTTTACTGACTGTTGTACCTTGCAGTGTAGGGCAGGGGATTTTGAGCCTGGGGGATTAAGACCGCCTGGCTAGTGCAGTCGCCACGAACTGTGCTGATTAGGATTTTCTTTTTGCCCCAGACAGAACCAAATCCACAAGACTCGAACCCGAGTCTCCCGAAGGAGAACCCGGCGTTCTTAGCCACTCGGTCAACCGCTCCTCGATGAGAATATAATGATATGGAAACAGTGACGAGACAACGACGTGATGGATATGATAACAGAGCTCGCTCTTAAACTTCCAGTGCACTGATGAAGAGGTAGGACGCTAAATCCCTCATCATCATCATGTGCCATGCCGATGAACGTTGGCGGTCATGTTTCACCATCTCACTCCATCACCAGAGTCATGGATTCTATGAGATTGCAAAACATGATTTTCTTGGTATCTGTACAATAGGTAGTTTGCCATTGTTTTCCTTCTTAGCAGTGACCATACTGGTTGATGAGCGAGCGCAGCCTTTCTCTCTCTCTCTCCTTCCCCCCCCCCCCCCCAAAAAAAAAATCTGCCTACCGATGAAGTTGGAGACCATAACCTACAACTATATGTTGGCTGCTCTTCAACTTCATCTACCACCTGCACCCATGGTTTCACGTAACCTTGATCTGGGGGCTATGCGAATATTCCCTCTTGCCCAAGTGTGTCCCTACACCGGCATTAAGTTGGACTTAAGTGTTGACTTCTCGTTCAGAAAGCAATGTCAAACTGCTGAAAGTAAAATTGTCTAGAAAATCAACCTGAGGTTGATGGCAACCTTCTGCAAAGAACATGCAACATTTTTTTCTAAACAGTGACGAAGACTCGGACTTTACAGATTTACTAACTATATGGTAGGTTACTGGAGGGCTGAAAATGGTATGCCAACCTATAGAAGAAAGTGGGTATCTGCAACTGCATCTCATAAAGCCATGAAGTTACTGGATATAAGAGGGTAAGTTAATAAGTAAGTCACAAATGGCTGTAGAAAAATAACTAAATATGATAACAACTTGACACCAGTTTATTTTTATACATACATTGCCCCTTTATTTCTCAACATAATTTCCACCAACATTGATGCACTTATCCCATCGTTTTATCAGTCCTCCCAAACCGGATGCATAGAACTGCGTGCTCTGTTTTCTAAACCACGTTTTCACTTCACATTCAACATCGGCTTCATTCGCGAAATGTCTCCCGCCAAGGTGACTTTTCCGTGTTTATGCTGACAAATGTTTATCCCGTAAAGCGGTGCATAGCTGGGTAGAAATAAAAGTTACGAGGGCGAGTCATAAGTAAGTCAGACAGTTCTGTGATGTGGCAGGTAAATGAAAACAAAGAACGCAGTTCTATGCAGCCGGTTTGGGAGGCCTGATAAAACGATGGGATAAGTGCATCAATGTTGGTGGAAACTATGTTGAGAAATAAACGGACAATGTATGAATAAAAATAAACTGGTTTCAAGTTATCATGTTTAGTTATTTTTCTACAGCCATTTGTGACTTACTTATTAACTTACCCTCGCAAGAACAATGTGCAAGCAGGTGCCAAAGTGAAGCTTTACATTTAGGTACTATACAGTTTGGGGAAAATAGCCTGCCACAAGAGATGCGGGGATAGAAATACTGTGAAAGACAATGGAGCAGGCGGATTCTTGTTTCAACGTTGCACCAACCCAGTAAGAATCTACTGAAGGCGATTATTACTATCACACCCTCCCCCCCTTCTAAATAATACTATTTATTACTGTTTTTCTCAGGTTCTAATTACAACTATGGCTGTAATGGCTTAGCATACTCAATTATGAGTAATTTATTAGTAACTGGTTTGTTTGTGTCTTTGGTAAATTGCGACCACTCAATGTTACGGGTCTGTGTACAACAGCACAGAAACAGTGTGGCCAAAAAACCAATGCCGAGCTAAAAGTTAATCAAATGCATAAACTAACAGTTAATGAAATGCATACAGTAACAGTAAATCAAGTGCATACACTAACAGTTAATCAAGTGCATACACTAACAGTTAATCAAGTGCATACACTAACAGTTAATCAAGTGTATACACTAACAGTTAATCAAGTGCATACACTAACAGTTAATCAAGTGTATACACTAACAGTTAATCAAGTGCATACACTAACAGTTAATCAAGTGCATACACTAACAGTTAATCAAGTGCATACAGTAACAGTTAATCAAGTGCATACACTAACAGTCAATCAAGTGCATACACTAACAGTTAATCAAGTGCATACACTAACAGTTAATCAAGTGTATACACTAACAGTTAATCAAGTGTATACACTAACAGTTAATCAAGTGCATACAGTAACAGTTAATTAAGTGCATACACTAACAGTTAATTAAGTGCATACACTAACAGTTAATAAAGTGCATACACGAACATTTAAGCACATACACTAACGGATAATCGCGTGCATACATTAACAGTTAATCAAGTGCATACAATAAAAGATAAAAAGAGCATACATTAACAGTTAATCAAGTGTATACACTAACAGTTAATCAAGTGCATACCTTAACAGTTAAGTGCATACATTAACAGTTAACCAAGTGCGTACATTTGCAGTTAATCAAAGTAGCGTACATTAACATTGAAACAACTGTGTACATAGTTAATCAAGCGCATACATTAAGGGACTATACATTAACAGTGAAGAAGTTGATGACCCCGTGTGCATGCCTTGTGGCATATTATGGATCCGGTGATAGGCCCAGTTACACATACACGGGCAACATCCTAGAAAGTCTTCTGTCAGAACA
Source organism: Cepaea nemoralis (assembly GCA_014155875.1). NCBI lineage: Eukaryota > Metazoa > Mollusca > Gastropoda > Stylommatophora > Helicidae > Cepaea > Cepaea nemoralis. Next base: position 14,580 of record JACEFZ010017234.1, read on the forward strand.
TTTTAATGTGGCTGAGTCGACCTAAGCTATGCGGGCCGTTAAAACATCTGATCCTCAAGAGGGATTAGATCCTAGAACTATGGATAGGACAAGTGAGTGTACAAGTAAAAGTCCCTTCTCCACGATCTGAGGCGCCCTGGATATATGGTGCTAGCCTCATATTTATACGAGGGTAAGTTAATAAGTAAGTCACAAATTGGTGTAAAAAAAAATAACTACACATGATAACAACTTGAAACTAGTTTATTTATATATATACATGGTCCCTTTATTTCTCAATATAATTTCCACCAACACTGATGTACTTATCCCATCGTTTTATCAGTCCCCCCCCCCCCCAAACCGGATGCATAGAACTGCGTGCTTTGTTTTCATTTACCGGCCATCCCACAGAACTGTGTGACTTACTTATTGACTCGCCCTTGTAACTTTTTTTTCTACCCAGCTATGCACCGCTTTAAGGGACAAACATTTGTCAGCATAAACACTGACAACCCGCCCTGGCGGGGGAGACATTTCGCGAATGACGCGAAGTCGAATGTGAAGTGAAAACCTGGTTTAGAAACCAGAGCACGCAGTTTGGGAGGACTGATAAAACGATGGGATAAGTGCATCAATGTTGGTGGAAATTATGTTCAGAAATAAAGGGACAATGTATGTATAAAAATAAACTGGTTTCAAGTTGCTATCATATTTAGTTATTTTTCGACCGCCATTTGTGAGTGACTTATTAACTTACCCTCGTATAAATAAATCGGCACTCGGTGGTGATGTTGTCAATATCACGACGGCCGCCTTTACTTCAAAGATCTTTCCTGGTACCCATTTCAGGCTTTTAAAAATCAACCTGGATGTGGGATTCGCAGACATGGCTACGCGGCCGACAGGCAAGCGTGCTAGTCACTGCGCTACCTAGGCTCCCGAGCAATGACGGTGCTGCGTCATTGGGGGGGGGGGGGGGGGGGGGGGGGGGGGGGAGCTGCGTGGATTCGAGTTATGGTGTCCGCCTCGAGTGCTGGAGGTTCCCGGGTTCAAGCCCCGGTGATGACCGGGATCTTTTCACGTGGACTTCTAGTAATCAAATTTCCCCTGGTCTCTGGGTAGTGAGATCGGACGCCCGTGTGTACTGTTGCATGTAAAAAATCCCTTGGCAGCTGGAAATTGAAAAAAGTGTAGTCTAACGGCGTTGCCCGGGCAAAATTTCGAGTTAAAAATCTACCCAAAGTATTTTCAGGATCCTCGGCGGTGCTACGGAGTTCGTGCACTGAGCTGAGTTTCTCCAGACTCAGATTTGAGTTAGGAGGAAAACGGAGCACTTATGGGTTGCACCCGTGTGCCGTGATGTTGATCCATCGACTAAACTAAACTCATACCAGAGTGCGATCGGCGTTGCCAGTAGTGGGTTGTGCTCAATATTTAAACTAAACTAAACTAGCAATGACGGTGGAAGTCCTTTAAAGATCAACCAACTTGGGTTCAACGCAACGAATGTCGGCATCGATGATGGTGTTGAAGAAGAACAAGGTTTAATATAATGATCAATATGGCACTCTCGTATAGAGTTATAAGACAGCGCAGTTCTCCCCCCCCCCCTTCCCCAGCCCACTCTACACCCAGTCAACTCAATTTTCCTCCTCCCCCAACCACGCATCCCGGTCTAGATTCCGCCCCGCAATAGCCCCATCCCACCACTTCCCTCTGATGGCAATCGTGTCCATCATATTTCCAAGTAAACCATCACAAGAAGAAAAAAAAATCGTTTTAAATTGGACATTCCGCAGTGGCCCCATTTAACAGTGACACGAGGGAGTTGCGAGCTCCAAATAATCTCCGTCATTCTCCAAGCAAAATGTCTAGATCAGCGGATCCAAAACTAATATTCTTAGGGCAACAGGATTGTAACCAAATGATTCCATTATTCACAAGAAACATATCAACTTCTGTTGCTCCATTCATCCTAATACAGTGCACAGAACAACATTTTTAGGAGTTTGAGAACTTTGTGAAATTCGCATGCATGTAAATAACGACTGCTGCATTTTGAATCACACGGCACTATCATCAACCGGGCTGTTTAACAACATTTCCTAAACTTACATTTTAGCAGCGAGTTTTGTTGTAGATCATTCTGTAACTTCGGTGTATAGATTGCATTAACAATATAAAAAGGAGAGGGAATTCAAGTTGTAGGTGAAACTACAATGTAATTTTCTAAGTCAAATTCTGGTCTTCCAATTGAGTGAGTATTACCCCATCTTGAAGCTTTCTTACTGGGTGCGAATCATTGAGATTAACTGGCACTATACATTTTCAGCGTGGACCCCATCTTTCTCCGCCCCCCCCCCCCACCCCCAATGACCCACTGATGCGAAGAAATTATGACATTCCTATTGTGTCTCCAAATCACCAGCACAATAATATACAGTTGTGGGTAAGTTTTTGCATTTCGTTTTTAGCCCTTGAAGAAGTCTATACAACTTTCGATTTCCAACTGCCGAGGGATTTACAAACTGCAACGTGCGAACGATTCCTTCTAATTTTCGTCCTTATCCATGGAGACTAGGTATAAGATCCACTACCTCCTCAAGCTTCAGGATAGGGAATGGGCCCCGGAAGATAACAACCTTGAGTTCCTTATTTTGTAAAACCCACATATAGAGGCAAGCCTCGTACCTTTAAACAACTTAAGCCCCTCTGATCATCTCGCTCCACAACAGCGCGACTCATCACAGGGTTTGAGAGCTACTCTCTAGTTCACAAAGCGCTGTCGCAATAGATTCCTTATACATTTACATTTTCTATCGCCATCTCCTCCCAAATGGGTTGCCGTGCATTAGCCATAAATTCTATACACACATTTTTTAATCGCCGCTGGACATGTGCCCTAATACAACCAATGAACCTTTTGCCTTGGCTCCATAGAAGGTCAATATTAAGACTCATTCCAATCGCTAAACTTTTCCATTGTAGACGATGGAAACCTCCCCTCTCTCTCTCTCTCTCTCTCTCTCTCTCTCTCTCTCTCTCTCTCTCTCTCTCTCTCTCTCTCTCCTCTCTCTCTCTCTCTCTCTCCATAACATACATCACATACGGCGTGAGGGGACGTGACTCCCTTCTTCGATCAGCCTCCAGCTACCCCATGGGGTTGAGTCCCGGCGCTATAATGCGTTTCAATTAAAAATCGATAGATTAATCCTGGTTTCAATGATCCTATGGAAGATTTCAACAAACCATGCGGCAAGTGTATGTGTGAGTGAGTGAATGTGCTTGTGCGCGCCCGTGTGTGTATTTGAGTGTGTGTGTGTGTGTGTGTGTGTGTGTGTGTGTGTGTGTGTGTGTGTGTGTGAGAGAGAGAGCTGAGACGCAGACCCTGTCGCAGACATGGCAAGTGTGTATTGATTGCGTGAGACCAACTTAGGAACAGTTAACATAGCTAAAACGTGCAGGTACAGATTACGTGGGCTGTTATTGTGGCCAATACTGCGTAGTTATCGCCTTAAACAGGATACAATAAACAACATAACAGCACACTAAAACAATCTACCTGAGACCTACTTCCTCTTGGGGATAGCATTATAAGCCGGTTGCGCTTGTGCGTACATGTATGTATGAAAGTTTTAAACAAGTTAGTTGCATATCCCTTACATAACGTTGCAGTCAACCCCGGTATTGTTTGGCTGTTCGTGATTTCTTGGCAAATTTACGTTCAGTAGTTTGCCGTTGCTTTCTGAAAGACCGGCACTCACACCTTTGTATGGGAAACAAGCGCAAGGCGGCGTGTTTCCAAATCGCCTGCAGCTGTAACGCGGTATATGGGATTACGAATTGCGTCCGTAACCCCTTCGCCACCTAGCCGACGCGCGCGCGCATGTGTGTGTGTGTGTGCATATTTACACATGAGGTCATTAGGTATGTGTGCATGTATGCACCTACATACGTACGTTAGTGTGTTCGTGCATGCAAGCGTGTATGTGCATGTGTATGTACGAGTGCGTGTAAGGCGGCAATCTAATGTCAAGAACTTATGCAGGATACTTTGCGTCTCCACATATACCAGGTCCTGGCATGAATCAGGCCGACTGACCAACTTTCTTTCCTTCTCAGAGGAAAGTATCCTTTTGTGACGAAGCTACTAGATAGAGCAGTGGTTCTCAACCTTTTTTGGCCCGTGCCCCCCTTCACCATATTTTCAGAACGCCATCCCCCCCCCCCACACCTTCCTATCAAAAATTTAGCCCGAGCCCCCCCCCCCCCCCCCCCATTCACCGTATTTTCAGAACGTCATTCCCCCCTTTCATATTTCCTATCTAAAAATCCCCCCACCCTACACAGTATACGTAAAAATGGAAGGTAAATTTAATAGCATATACTAAAACAAGTCTAGACATCCACATAAAACATAATTTGTAGGTCTACTTACTTTATAAAATGAATTTTAGAAGTATGAGACGCACATAACTGTAAAGTATGAAGGGAAAAACAATATCAAGTAATCGGTTCTTGTATTAACACGATCTTGAAATGGTCTTCATCCCCACCCCCCCCCCTCCCCCCTGGAAACCCTAAAATTCCCCCCTGGGAGGGGGGAATTCCCCACCGGTTGAGAACCACTGAGATAAGAGGGTAGAGTCCGAGAGAACGCACCAGTTGTAATAACGGATAACGAGTAAACATCATACCACTGTTGATCGTTGTGCGACAGCCACTGTTTGTAGATGTAAGCAAGCGGCACCAGCACCCATCGCCGGAACACACACACATACATATCCCTCTACCCATATATATATATATATATATATATATATATATATATATATATATATATATATATATATATATATATATATATATATAAAACAGAGTGTATGTGGCTTTGTATGTTTGTATTGGATGCGTTCGATAACGGTACATCCGATTGAGATGAAATTTTCTACACGTCTTCCTTTCATTCCTGTGCAACCGACTATAATAGTTTCTTAGTGTAAAATCTTCTACTTATTTAATAACATTTACTTTTTCATTTTCATTATATAATTACTATATAGCAGGGGGACTTCACTTTAGAAAAGTTATTTCAAGGGGCATAACTTTTAATAACATTTCTATATACTTTATAGTCATATTGTTGGACTTACTTGCACTATTGTTAAACTCTTTGTCTATAGTTATTTTCAGGCATATGAGTTATAATAAATAATGATATAATCTTTAAGGCATTTTCACAGTTTTCATAAAAATAATGCATAATGCATAACATTGTAACCCATCTTTTTCTGCTTAAAGAACTTATCAACTGTCATGTAGGTGATTAAAAACAGTTTTCATTAAAAATAATGAATGGTGTGTGGAAGGACATTCTTTTAGTGGCCAGGTTTTAATTCCTACCCATTGTATATGAAACCCAGACACTATCACAACTTTGGACCAATTATCTCCCTGGAGACAGGCCATGGACTCTAATTACTAGTAGTAAATCCCTGATTCTTGTTCCCCAAACAAAAGTTATCATGGACTGGAGCGTCACCCTGTAATTTGTCATCAGGCAACAACACCAACGACCTTCGCCTCAGTAGCTAAGTGACCCAGAAATTACAAAGAAGCCACATTTTAATGGAAATGATAGTTTAAAGTTTATTGTCCAAGCGCGGGGCATTTAAATGTACTGCGGTCTCCAGAAAACACGAGATTGTGTGTGTGTGTGTGAGTGTGTGTGTGTGTGAGTGTGTGTGTGTATGTGTGAGAGAGAGAGAGAGAGAGAGAGAGAGAGAGAGAGCGAGAGAGAGAGGAGAGGGAGAGATAGGTGTTTCATGCATTCCGCTTGCGGAAGTGGAAGTGAAGCATATGCAAGGAATGTGTATCTATATGCACTATGCCACAAATGTCATATTAATCCTAACTGTATATATGTAAGTATATGTTTTTTATTCACAATGTCACACTTAACACTAACAAACGGTAACGCTCTGTAATATACACAAACAAAAGAAACACACACTACAACTTGTAAATACACATTGCTTTGTATGAAATAAAAGTTGGAGAAAAAAAAATTCTTTTAAGTTACTGTGCGCCAGGAGCTGGGCGAAACCACGCCGGGTCAGATAGATAGACAGACAGACAGATAGTCGGGAACGGAAGCTTATTTGACTACTTATATGAATTAAATGACATGCTCCCCACCAGGGACTGGGTGAAGCCGGGCCGGGTCAGACAGACAGACAGATAGACAGACAGACAGTCGGGAACGGGAGAGCTTATATGACTACGTATATGAATTAAATGAGATGCTCCCCACCAGGGACTGGGTGAAGCCAGGCCGGGACAGACAGACAGACAGATAGACAGACAAACAGATAGTCGGGAACGGGAGAGCTTATATGACTACGTATATGAATTAAATGAGATGCTCCCCACCAAGGACTGGGTGAAGCCGGGCCGGGTCAGACAGACAGACAGACAGACAGACAGACAGAGAGACAGATAGTCGGGAACAAGAGAGCTTATATGACTACTTATATGAATTAAATGAGATGCTCCCCACCAGGGACTGGGTGAAGCCGGGCCGGGTCAGCCAGACAGACAGACAGACAGACAGACAAACAAGCAGACAGACAGACTGATAGATAGATAGATCCCCTCCAGTGCCTGGGCGAAGCCGGGCCGGGTCAGCTAGTATATATATATATATATATATATATATATATATATATATATATATATATATATATATATATATATATATATATAGAGAGAGAGAGAGAGAGAGAGAGAGAGAGAGAGGGGAGAGAGAGAAAGAGAGAGAGAGAGAGAGAGAGAGATGAGACTGGAAGACACACGAAAGAGAGAGAGAGAGGTGAAGGTGGGGCATGAGAAATTCTGCTGACATTAAAAGGAATACATAGGTACGTCCTAAATGGGGCTCACATTATGAGGGGGAAACAAAAGATAGGAATAATCTCAATTTAAAAAAAACTTGGCACAATTTTAAAAAGAACAACATAGCAATAATCATATTATACAGAACATACTAGGCATTTTTTTTCTTTTTAAACTGGAAAATATAGTACATTCCAATCTAACGACAGACAATGCAACTTCATGTTAAAGAAAACAAATGTATTCGTACTTTTTTGTTGTTGGTGTGCTTTCGAGTATGTTCACATTCTTTTTTTCCATTTCATGCTGTCTGTTCTTGACAGTGATTTCATGCTGTGAACCTATTATTCAAATATTAACTATCCTGTAAATTCACAACGTTTTTCTTCTTCTCTTGCAACCAATTTTTATCAGATGAAATTGTTCGCGCGGCCCCACGCACGCCGTTTATAAAAGCAATCTCATACAATTAACATCTGTGGCTGGAGTTAGGAAAAATAATTCTTGCATGACTACATAGAACCAATTTTAAAACATGCCTGTGCATCCTGGATAATTTGTAAACAAGCAACATGAGGCTTCAGGGATGTGGATTTACAGAAGAACGCTGAAAATACATCGGAAGTTTTTTTTAAATGTTGCATATCCCTTGCAGGACGCTGCAGTCAACGCCAGCATTTTTCAGCTGCTGTTGATGTACTAGGCAAATTTTAAGTTCAGTAGTTTGCCAATGCTTTCTGAACGACCGGCTCCCATACCAACACGTTATAACACAACGCGACACGGTCTGCTGCACAAATTGGTCGCGGCTGTGTTTCAAACGCCCGGTAAGCGGCTCACGAACCGCGTTCGCAAGCCTTTGGCTACGGAGTGGCAGTGGTCAATTTTGGACCATGTTAATATGTGAAGGGAATCACTGGAACTGGTTGTTACAACTGGAGTTTTATGAAAAAAAGAGATCGGGGACGACAGCGAGAGAATATTCATTGTCTGTAACCAAAATTACATTATTTACACATCGTATTTTGATTATACTGCATATCTTATTTTGCTGATACTATGCCCTCCAATGTCTTTTGCCTTGCTCATATTATTTTCATTACACTGGGCAAACAGGTCTGGAGACATTACACATGCCTGTCTCACACCTCTCTTGATAAGCTGGTACTGGACCTCTGACCTCCTTCATGAGCTATATGTTTGGGTATCATTTTTGAACTCCGGAAAAGTCTACAGGTTGTCATCAGATTCCCCCCCCCCCCCCCCCCCAAACATATGCATCCACGTCCGGCGGATAATAATGCCAGTTCTGTGTTGGTTGACGAGGTCCCTCATTCTCCCTATGTGTTTCTTGTGTCTGAATGTGCCAATTCTAACTTCCAAGTCTCTCACTAATCTCCTTCATTATCAACTGTTATGGCAAGATCTGGTTCCAATATATGTTCTATACAAGTCTAAGGTCTTTACCGTCAATTTGGAGATCTGCAAGCATCTTTATCATGTCCACATGTCTCACGTCCATGTGACTTAAATCTATCAAAAGACTTTGCATAGTTAATAAAGCAAAAATGTGGGTCTCAGTTTACTTCTATGGAACGCTCTATTAATGCTCTCAGCAAATACACACCATTGTTGCACTTTTGTTCTCTACATACCGAATTGGTTCTTCCCCTGTGTCTGGTTGTATAACCATACTTACACTTTGCATGATGATTCTTAGCAAAATATGTGCGATGTGACTCATCGTGCTAATAGTCCAACGTTGATCACATTCTGTGCCTCCTGATTTCTTTAGGATGACAATAAGCATAGATTTACACAAGACAGGGGGTGTACTTCAGTAGTGCATATTGTGTTCAGCAGCCTGGTTACCTGTCTATTCCAAATTCTTCTAATATATGATAACTTCAATTGTCATGTTCCTGTTGGATTTCATATGTATGAACTTCCTTATTCAAAACTGGCGGTCTTTCACTGTTACTGGGAATATCAAATTGTTCCTCGAGTGAATCATTGTAAAGTTCTTTCTCCTACTATGACCATGTATCTAATATCCGATCCCTAGCCATTATAATTTATTTTTGTAGTTTTCAGGTAGCCAGTTGATGAGGGAGTTCTTTTGTTAGTGACTTCATTAGCACTTATATGTATTAATTTTAGTATTCTGTGTGTGTTGTGTTATTTTCAGTTTTACAGCAATTTTCCCTCAAATTCATGCCGTTTAAGTCTTATTTCTAGTTGGGGTAATGTGGGTTCACAATTGATATCCCTACACTCAGGACATCTCCCTGTGTACTTCAAATTTTTTCCTCACTTCGTTGAAATTCTCTGACCCTCTGTCCACTCTCTGCTGAATCAGTCTTCCCAAGTATGTCTGTTCTGCCACATTGTTCACAGTTTCATAGAGCCGTAAAGTATGCCTCATGAGTAAATTATCTCTCAGAGGAGGAACTGCAGCCAATATCTCAGCCTGATTGCTGCCCTGCATACCCATATGCAGTGGGCATAACATCCACACTATTTTTCTAATTTGTGTCCTCTAAAGCAATGCAAGTCACTCCACAAGGAACAACCCAGTTTCAAGTCTCCAGTAAGCAAACGAAATAAGAAAACGAAGAATCCCCCAGTGCTTATGCTGTTCGTCTGCTGCAAACACAACAATTTTGGCTGAACTAACTTCCAACCATTGGTAGACTGTCTTCACAGTCTCCACCTCAATTCTCATGAAGTGGTATTGAACGCCCGACTCTTCTCTTTTGCACAGCATCCATTGGCCTTGAAAATTTCTTGTTTAAAATTTTCTAATCTACAATATTACTCATCCCTACATTAGAAAATGAGGAATAAAACTCATGGTTACAGCATACCATGTCCCTTCTTTGAAATATGAGGTTCTAAGATTATACATAATATTTATATGGAAAATATACACTGCTTTTTTTAAAAGATAAAGCTAATGTTTGATCTCACAATGTCTATAAAAGTCTGCATCTACAACGGGCGGTCAAAAAGTAATGCCTTGTAACTTTTAATTTCATTCAATAGGCAAAATATCAGATAAAATTCATATTGAAATGAAGCCCTAAGTCTGTACTTCAAAAATTTATTTCTCAATGTAGTCTCTGTTATTTGTTATAGTTTTTGTCCATCTTCTCACCAGTTCATGTATCCCTGGCATATGGCGTGTTTAAGGGTCTCGTGTGTCCTCAAAGTGATGTCTACAAAGATCTTTCAGTGATCAAAACAGATGAAAGTCTGAAGGTGCTAAATCGGAATTATAAGGGGCTGTGGTAATCGAGAAGAATCACCTTTCTAATCCGAAAACATGGAAGCCATAACTTTCTCTACAGATGGTGACATTTTGAACTTCTTTCTTGTCGGCAATGTTGTGTGATGCCATTTTATTGACTGCCGCTTGGATTCTGGTTCAAAGAAATGAACCCAATTCTCATCACCGGTCACAAAAATCTATAAACACCCTTCTCCTTCAGTTTTGTAACAATGCAGGAGGTTGATGGCTATGGTTTTCCTTGCTTCTTTATGTCTGTCAACATTCTGGGTACCCACCATGCAGAAACTTTGAATAACCTAGGTCTTTAATGATGGTGTGGCCACTCACTGCCTTTACTAATAGACAACATGGAACACAGTTCATCCAGTGTTCATCTAGATGGTTACCACAAATGATGTCATCAACTAGATGAATGTTGTGTGGAGCCAATGTGGTTGATGGACGGCCATCCACTTTGCATCAGCCACTGAGGATTGATCTACTTCAACTTCATCACAATGAAGTACCCAACGTCGGACAGTGCTAACATACAGTGTTGAATCTCCATAAACAATACTCAAACGTTTGGGGTCTTGCTTTCAGCATTGAGAAATAATATTTACACAGATGAAAAATAGGAGGTGTTACTTATTGACCGTCCCTTGTATATCATGCAAGGAAGATACACTACAAGCTGGAGGTAAAGAAATTACATTTGCCTAAGAATTAGAAAGAAGGAAGTCAATAGCTAACTTACTATGTAAGGGGTGCAATTTTCTAGAAAGATCACAAGCAATGGGCAAACAGCTGGCCACTCTAAAAATGAGATATTGAGCCACTTGGAGCAAAACACAGTGCAATGAAGGTAAGCCTTTTGCCTTTAACCTATAAGGCTGCCTTAAACAATAAAGGTAGAAAACAGTGGTGTAATTGATCATTGCCTCTTGTGCCCCAGTTCAAGTAACACATGCTTTGAGGACACAGAGGTAGCATGCATAGCGATAACCGCCTGTGAAAGAAAGATTAGAGAATAATAAGTATTAGAGAGATTAGGCCAGCTCAACATCGGCTCAAAAAGTGTTGAAGATAGTGTAATATTTTGCAACCCAAAAGTACAATTTTCAACTCACAAACTTTGGAATTTGCAGTCAGCACACTTTCCAGAAGACAAAGAATGTGGGCATATATTATGATAGTCACTACTAACATTTCACGTCCCAGGCATATTTTCTTTAGCCGGGATTCCCAAAATACTATCACAACAGACTAGCCCAGTATGGAGACATCTTGGCGCCTAATTGGCGAGTTTGGAATGCAGAAGGCACAAGTGGTAATTGCCTTATACAACAGGAGGAAGGAATTGTCTTACTTGGGAAGCTAAACATGATGACACTTAAAGAGTTTAGTGGATATTTGCTTTACCAAGAATCCATTAGGTCGGACATGCCTATGGTGGAGTTATACCTATTGAGAGTCTTCAGTAAACCCATGGAATGTTAGGGTAAACAGGATATTCAACAGACTAAACATTATCTTACAAGAGAAGGCTGATTTATCTCCCTAAGGAGGGAAGAGGGGAATAATGCTGTTGGAGACGAGGCTGTACCAGAGATCAATCATGGGATAGTGAACAGCAATGTGTGTTTAATTCAGACGATATGTTTGTGTGATTCAGTGGAGATGGCACAGACTAGCTCTGTTTCACTGGTAACACAAGGTAAGAACTGTTTGTAGTACTAACCCGATCGTGTACAAAAGATATGAACTCTTGCAATTAAATAGTTCTTTCTCTGTGTATAATGGGGCTAGAGACTGCTCTCTAACGAAATGATTTATTCTGGAAATATACTGACAATTTCCCTTTTGCTGATAAAGAAATAATGGATTATCATTTGTTGACTATTGCTAGGAAAATTTATAGGTAATTTAACTTGGTAAGATAGTGAGTTTGTGTTAGGTATAGTGACTTCTGTATATTCTTTCATATATTATGCACATACTTTTATGTGATATATATATATATATATATATATATATATATATATATATATATATATATATATATATATATATATATATATATATATATATATGAATAATAACATATTGTTATGTACAGTCCTCTGCCCTGAAGGGTGAAATGATGGACAATAATTTTATAATGATAGCATTCTGAATTGGGGCTATAAAGTGGACTGGACCAATGGGTAGTGGAGTATACTACTGAGTATGAGGCTCAGTGCATGACGGGGATGAGTCGTGCCTTGCATACATTATAGAGGGATGCCTATGTCATGTGGATATGTGTGTGGGTGAGAGGTACTACTAGTCATAGAAGGGATGACACACAACAGAGTTGGTGTAGATCTGTTGTGTGGCTATTGAGCTCTAGAGTCCATTTTTCAAAATTTTATTGTGAGGATGAATACATTTATGTGTGCATATTGTGTTAGCAGATGGTGATGGGTGGTGGTTGGTTGTTGCATGTGGTACTTCTGGGAGTGGGAACATCTCTCATCTGAGTGGTGCAATCCTCAGTGAACTGCCAAGAGGAGCAGAGGACATTCTTTAATGTTTGCCACTCAGGACGGCCCCTTGCCACAGGAGAGTGAAGCTAAGTGGCATGACCAACCCATGTAAATGGATTACCCAATTCCACCCTGAGGCCAACAACCTTTACACAACTCCAATTAGTCTCCACTAATACATACAGAGAACCTGAAACCTAGTATAGCAAACTGGAATCCCCAGTGTCAAGATCAACTAGCTGTTGTCAGATCTGCCCAGGAAATAACTTATAAACAGTGTTTATCTTAACTAGAACAGTCATATGTAGTTAGTTGTGCTAGAACATTGCTTGGTGCCAGAGTTTGTTTGTCTTAAGATATAACAATTGAGATAGTTACCTGTGTATGACAATTAAGAACCATTGTGTCAGTGTATAATACTTTGTAATATTGTTATGCCCATGGAGCATACCCCCACCCCTTTTCTTCTATTACAATACTGTAAACTTCTCCTACTGTGTTACATAATTTCATCAGTATCATATGTGTATTCCTGTGTTTAATAACAATGTGATAGGGTTACTTCAGATGACAAAAAGATCCAGAGAGAGAGAGAGAGAGAGAGAGAGAGAGGGGGGGGGGGCAGAGAGAGTCAGTGGTAGGGATAATACTAGTAAATACTAGCTTCTTTGTCTGAAAGCAGTGACTTCCCTGTACTCTCCTAGCCTTCTATTAGAAAACCTGACTGATACCTAGTGGAATCTTGTATATATATATATATATATATATATATATATATATATATATATATATATATATATATATATATATATATATATATATATATGTTTTATCACTAGGGAGTCTTGCAAGCCAATTTCTGGTTGTTTTATAATAGTAGGATACTGGGATTTGGGGATACTTCTTCCCATTTCTATATTATCTTTCTTAACATAATTTTGGACAGAATAACTCATGAAGAACACAGCACATAGGTGGTTGCAGAGATATCATCAGCACCGGTAAATGATGATAATCACTAGGCATGACCAACGCATTGTATTTCAGCTTCATAGTTGTGTATTTTTGTTGGAGCCCGAAGAAGTGAGGAGGAATCCTTTAGAAATGCAACTATATTGTTTATATCTGCATTGGCCAGCATCCTACTAATTTTGGTTTGAAAAGGAGCACTTTCATTGCACACACAAATAACCATATGAGACTGCACCAGGAGGATCTCAGCACGGGGAAAAAATTATGTAGCACCAATGTGGATTCAAACATGTTTTAATCAGAATCAGACATACTATAAATATGTTGTGGGTAGTTTTCCAATTAAAAAATTTAGCATGAGCAGCAATCTGTCTGGCCTTCTCTTTACAATTTCCAATCTGTCAAGGGACTTTTAAAGTGTGACATGTGAACACAGAGATCAGCATCAACTTTACATATGTAACTGATCATAACAGAGCTTGTATAAACAATTATGTGGGTACATAGATGAACAGGAAGAATATTATGGCAGAAGAAAAAAAGGCTAAAGATATACAACAACTGAGAATGAAGAACTGAATTAAGCATTATTGAATTAGTTCATTCATTCAGTAGCATGTCCTTTGCAGAACCTCGCTCCCATAACAACCTTCCGGAAAACCTCTCAGTCATAAGCAAGATGTCCCGTGCTACACCCATCTGGAGATCATCCGCCACATCCTGCACCCATCTTCTCTTTGGCCTTCCTCTTCCTCTCTTCCCAGGTATATACTTCTCCATTATTGTTCTCTCCAAACATTTGGGACGATTCAAGTGACCAAAATATTTCAATTTTCTTTGTTTTATCGTCTTTAATAGCCAACATTCTTCAATATTCAGCTCTAGAAGTATGGATGCATTTGTTATTTTCTTTACCCAAGATATTCTTAGAACTCATCTATAACATTTATACTCAAAGGCATTTATGTGCTGTTCGGCTTGTTTAGTAAGTGTCCAGGTCTCACAGGCGTATGTTGCAATGGGAAAGATGTATGCTCTTAAAAATCAAATTTTTGTAGTTCTGTCTGTCCCACTCCACAATTTATTCAGTTGTTTTAGTCTTTGAAGAGCAATTGATAGTCGTTTAATTTCTTTCATTGTGTCACCATTGTTGGTAATCAATGACCCAAGATATTCAAAATGTTCCATCACCCAGTTCAAGGAAAAAAAAATTAAGGTACTAAAAGACACAGCTGTTTGTTAAAGGGTATAGTCAGGGAAAAATAGAGGGAAAACATACAAGGGGGAAAACAATGTGACATGTAGGTGGACAATATCAAAAGATGGACTAGAAGAAAGAAGCCTGTATGTATGAACCATGAATATGGAGGACAGAGGATGTTGGAGACTCATTACAGTCAACCTACAGTGTGCAGCTGGCACTTTATGATGTCAATCATGATAATCAGCTCATTATATTATTGTGCTCCATTCCCACATACATCTCTGGTATCTATATCAGGGGTTGTGGTTGTACAGCTGGCATGGTGTTCATATTTTTTAATCCCCATGCAAGGGATTTGTTTTATATCCTGTGCTTCCAGATCAACCAAATCTAACGTAATTAGCTGCATGTCCTTTACATGATATTGCAATCAACCCCATCATTTATTGGCTGTTTGTAATTTACTAGGAATTTTTCAGTTTCAGTAGTTTGCCATTGCTTTCGAAAATGGGTACCTGGATTTGGCCTGGAACATAAATGCAGCCAGTGTGACTCTGACATGATCCATCAAGTGCTGATTAGTCAATGCAATTATGGAATTAGCATCTTATCTCCAATGCACACACTTCAAATGAGTAGAAGCATCCTCATTTGGGTCCTTTAAAAAGGGTCCTTTACTTACGATTGAGGGAGATGTGCCTAAGGCATGTACAAGTTTAGTTACTTAAGATTGAAGGAACGAACGAACAAACAAACTTTATTTTCAAAGGGTTAAGAATTGGGCACACAGGCCCATCTGATATTCTGCCCTTCTTCTCTCTTTCTTCTCATACGTTATTTCATTCATACATCACTTATGAAGCTAATCTTAGACAACAACAGAACAATATGCATGAAAACGCATGGAAAAAAAATCAATAATAAATGAAATAACTAGGCAATTTTTAACATGGCCATTATAAATACCTAAGGAAGGTGTAATGTACCAAACATATGAGAATGTTTATTAAACTAGTTGTCATTTGAGATAATATTTTTATTATTGTTGTTTTGTTTTAGGGGGGCATGTAGTCTCAAGTGAGACAGTGTTCAAACAGGTTATGACTGTATGTATAGTGGTTGGTGGTGTCTTTGATTTCTTGTGGATGATTGTTGTCATGGAAAATACTGCAGTTTAATGATTCCTTGATAACTTACATATCAAAATACCCAGGTAGGAGAAGGGTTAACAACAAAGGAGTGACAAAGCGCATGTGTTTCTAGGTCAAGACCCAGAATGAGGCCAACACGACAGGTAAACTGCCGAGTGGAAATATTGGTTTTGCGACAAAAGCGGAGAGTATTATTGGATAGCAGATTGCTGTCTGAACGTATGAATAACGGAAAAGATTCAGAGCTGGAATTTTCCACTAAACAATGATAATGCAGTCTGAATGCGAGAGGTCCAGCAATGTCAAGGACTATGCGGCACAAATGACCGATATAAAGAGGGTCAATTCTTTGTGTAAAGTTAGTGTGTGTTCCAAACTGACCTGAAGGAGATATGTTCTTGAGTGGGAATAGAAATACACGTCCCTAAAGATAGAAAGAGGGGATAAGAGTGTGTTATTCGCTTAGTGTTATTTCGATTCCAGGAACATAGATGTTTATAAGGTATTAAATTAGTATAGTATAGTTGTAGCATAGGAATATAGATGTGCGTGTATTGCCTTTATCATTACCTGCTATTAGTAGATAGTTTAGACTTTGATGAATTCATATGTCTTATGCGGATGTTCACTTCGGAAGCCTTGTCATTATGGCTGGAGAAGGACACTTGCATAAGTAGGAGTAAGGGGCAGATGCTTATCACGGTATTTGTTATCCTTCCACACAGGTTCCACTCTCCTAGTGAAATCAGAGAAGAGATGAAGAATACTCCAATTGAACAACTAAAGTACTTACTTAGAACAAAACCAAACATGGACATGTTTGAAGATGAATAAATGATAAAGCATAGTAAAATACAGAACACGGTATGCTCAACCGAATATACCACTAAGGCCCTGAAAGGGAAGAGAGATTAACCTGTGGCAGGCAGGGATACTTAAAACTACAGACAGCTGATAGGTACAATGAATAAAGAATAGACAAGTAAGAACAGTGCTATTACGATAAGACTAATAGAAGAACTGTGACGATGTGGTGGTTGTTTCGATGATGGATATTTACAGTCATGAAACAGATTCAGGTGCATTCCTAAACTTACGGGACTGTTATTACGGTACCTTGACTCAGTGGTGAACGGTTTTTGTTTTTGCATTCAATCACGGATTTACCATCAGATTCAAGCATACGGATCATCCCGGGTGAGCTCTGTCCTGTTTGATGTGCTGTCCTGTGATCTTGAAGAATGAAAGGCTGAGAAGCAACAACGCTGATAGACATTCAGAGTTCATATCTGGCAACCACATTAGAAAGACACTATCAACTACATAGACAATATCCATACATACACCAGACATAGTTTTTTTTTATTAATAAATCTTTTATTTATTGTTGAAAGGAACTGTTGTCTGAGTATGTGTTGAGAGAATAACAGAGAGAGTGAAAGAAATAGATATATGGAAGGGAAGACAGAAGGGAGGGGTGTAGACAAAAGTCAGTCAATAATCCCAACAGATAATAAGTTTGAAGATGTGCTTGTTGATTCCAACTCTCTCCCGGGAAAACAAGCGACATAATTGGTGGAGCGAGCGGGATACGTACATACATTATACCCATATGACCTGCATATTGGCACAGGCATAGCGGAGTACATGCATGTTGGGACATACTGATTGGAATAAAAAGAAGTATACATTGATGACTTTTAATGGAAGGACGTCCATTGGATATATGGTGCCATTACATTTATGGTAGAAACATTTCATTAATGCTGGTGACTTTGCAGTGAGAAAGTTCCAGACAGAGTGAATGTGGATAGGTGGTAAGACATTACATACCTAGTCACACGGTCACACGTCTACATAAGTCTTTATCCTATATCTCCTCTTGTGGATGAGAGAGTGGTTGTGAGGTACTGTGTGGTGTTGGAGATTTATAATAATTAATAGATATAGATAAATGATATAGGTTCTAGGTAGATTATCGGTTTATAGTGAGTATTCTTTACTGCCTTTGAGGTGTCTTTACTCAACGTGCTGACTTATCTGCTGTAACTATGGCAACTCCTAAAGTAACTACAGCAGAACTTAGGGCAAACGGAGAGGAAATTGGGTTGGCTGGTTCAGACTTAACTGATTACATCCAAGAAAGAGAGCGAGAGATTCGTCAGGCGGAACGAGAAGATCGAAAGACTGAGTTGGAAGTGAGAAGAATAGAGGTGGAGACCAAGCGACTGGAAATGGAACAAGAAGCCAAGAAAATGGACCAGGAGACCAAGCGACTGGAAATGGAACAAGAAGCCAAGAAAATGGACCAGGAGACCAAGAAACTGGAAATGGAACAGAATGCCAGGAGACAAGAAATGGAACATGAATACCGCTTGAAAGAGTTAGAACTCAAGACACAAACTAAGGGTGAAATAGATGCAGCAGAAGGAAGTTCATCTTCACCTGGGGCAACCTACATGAGTGGACAGGGTTACCATGCCATGAAGTTTCCCTTGGCGGTCTATGATGAAAGCAAAGAGAAGATATATCAGTTTTTGGATCGGTTCGAGGCTATGGCAGTCGCTATGGGACTAGATAGAACCAGATGGGCTCTTAAAGTATCCCAGTCTTTACGTGGTTCGGGCTACGAGGTCTACACACGCCTACCACCAGGACAGGAAAATCAGTATGAGGAATTGAAAGCAGCTTTGATGAAACATTATGAAGTCACAGCACAAACGTATCGGAAGAAGTTTAGATCGTCTAGACGAGAGCCGGGAGAACTATTCGCCGCCTACAGTCTGAGGCTGAAATCCTATCTCCAGAAATGGATGGACTTGGCAGAATTCCAGAGGGATTATGAGAGTCTCGAAGAGATGATGGTGGTAGACCAAATGCGAAAGCAAATGTCGAAACCTCTCAGAACCTTCTTGGGAGAACAAGGGGCGGAACGGATTGATGTGGTGAATAAGCTGGCTGAACGATTCGTGGAAGTACATGGTGAAACTGAGGAACTAAGTACACAAACCAAAGGTCAGGAGAAAACCAGAGAAAAAGAAACCTAAAAACTGGGAAGGAGAAAAAGGGGAACCTTATATAAAGCACACAGAGGAGAGTTCAGAGAAGGTGAAGGTAGGAAACCAGAGCACCTCGAATTCTCAAGCGAAACGACAATGGTCGGAGAAATGGTGTTCATTTTGCAAGGCGGCCTCCCACAACACAAAAGACTGCAGATCGAAACCTAAAAGTT
Organism: Cepaea nemoralis; assembly: GCA_014155875.1. Lineage (NCBI taxonomy): Eukaryota > Metazoa > Mollusca > Gastropoda > Stylommatophora > Helicidae > Cepaea > Cepaea nemoralis. The sequence continues at coordinate 33,814 of JACEFZ010017234.1, forward strand.
CTTACTTCGCAGCATGCAAGGTGATTCCTACATCGGTGATCACAGACAAGGCTGAGGTCGGCGAAGGAGAAAGGAACAAAAAGGACACACGGAAACCTAGGAAGGGAACAGAGTGCACTCACTGCCAGTCGACAACACATAATACTGTGGACTGCAGATGCAAGGCAAAACACGCCAATTGCATAACCAACCTCGAGGAATCAAAAGAGGAAGGCAAGGAAACGGTCAAGGAGATGAAAGACACTCAGGACCAAGAGAGACCACCTGTGGTTGAACTTATTGAAGTCAATGGCCAGCAGGTTGCTTGTCTCTACGATACCGGTTTGGATGGGGAAGCGGTGGTGGACGCCAGCTTAGTAAGCCCAGACCAATTTACAGGGGAGACCATAGAGATACAGCCGGCAATGAGGAGTGCTGTTACCATGACGCTGCCAATCGCCAAGGTGGAGATTAAATCCAGGTACGTCACGGGCATTATTCCAGCTGCTGTATTATCTGACTCCTTATTTCCAATGATCATTGGCACGAAATATGTCTTTTTGGGGATGCCCAAACAGCCAGCCCACAAGGGAACAGTAGTCAGTGGATCTCAAGGGAAGGAAAAAGAGGCAGAGACACTATGCGACAACTCAGGGATAGGAGAATTGCATACTGCCCAGAGGAAGGATACTACGTTGCATCCTTGCTACAGGAAGCTGCAAAGAAGTGCTGAGCCACCAGAACGGGGACAGTACTTTCTGAAGAATCAACTACTCTATCGGAGAGCTGGGAGGGGAGATAACCTGCATGAGCAGTGGGTGGTTCCAGAGACCCACCGTCCTCACATTCTTCAGAGTGGACACATCATAGACGAGAATCGACATATGGGTGTCAGAGAGACCTTGCAGCAAATATCCGGCCATTATTGCTGGCCAGGAATGACCGGAGATGTACGCCGGTGGGTGAAGTCTTGTTCGGAGTGCCAGAGAGCACCACCCAACAAGCGAATTAAGAGGAAACTAGCTCTTAAAGTGGAAGACAAAGTGGAAGTGTGGAGTCCAGCAGAGACCAATATACTCCAAGTAGGATGGAAAGGACCTTATCCTGTGGAAAAGGTGGTGTCCAAGAACATCTACAAAATACGGATCGGGGAAGAGAAGAAAAATCTCCCTAGACATCTCATTAGGAAATATGAGGAGAGATCCGGGAGCAAAGCTTCGCACTTTATGGTGATGGCAGCCATTAGGACAAAGGTTACCAGTCCAGACGAATGACCAGAGATCGCCAGTACAACATAGGAGGGCCTATGGGACAGTACGTGATAGGTCAGATTTACCCAACGACAGGAGGAGGGAAATCACAAGTCAGGGAAAGGACAAGAGTGAAAGTTTCACCGGTAACCAAGTTCAGAAGGGGTGGGTAACGTCGGGAAAAGCGAGAATTACCCAGGACTCCAACCAAGATTGGCTGACCAGATACAACATCGCCCAAGATGGTCCTGGAAGCAAAAGCCCAGGAGGTTTGGGAAAGACGACTCGGTCCAGCGAGGACGAGGCGGAACATCCCCAGAGGAAAAGCCGGGGGAAACCAAGAGGACATGGAAGCAGTGTTACAATCAGGATGGGACAATCCGTCTGTATTGTGAGCCGTCGCTGAAGCAAGTCGAAAGTAGGTCGACCGGACGTACAGGAGCGAGGAGCCAACACTAGTTTCAGTCGTTAGTAGTATAGTAGGGTGTCAATTAGAGCGCCTACTGGATAATGAAGTGAGCCATGTGAGGATCCAATCATATCATCAACACGTGATGTTAATAGCTACTTCGCAGAAGCTCAACGCACGATGGATGTGATGGACGTTGTTGCTGCAACGGGACTTCACAGTGGAATACTTTGGAAAGGAGAATGTAGGAGCAGATTTTTATCCAGACATCCAGCTCCGGAGGAAGAAGACTAGGGTTGTGGATCATGGGAATCAAACCTACAGTGAGAAAGATTCGACGCGGTCTAATCTCTTAAGAGGGGGCCTATGTCATGGAAAATACTGCAGTTTAATGATTCCTTGATAACTTACATATCAAAATACCCAGGTAGGAGAAGGGTTAACAACAAAGGAGTGACAAGCGCATGTGTTTCTAGGTCAAGACCCAGAATGAGGCCAACACGACAGGTAAACTGCCGAGTGGAAATATTGGTTTTGCGACAAAAGCGGAGAGTATTATTGGATAGCAGATTGCTGTCTGAACGTATGAATAACGGAAAAGATTCAGAGCTGGAATTTTCCACTAAACAATGATAATGCAGTCTGAATGCGAGAGGTCCAGCAATGTCAAGGACTATGCGGCACAAATGACCGATATAAAGAGGGTCAATTCTTTGTGTAAAGTTAGTGTGTGTTCCAAACTGACCTGAAGGAGATATGTTCTTGAGTGGGAATAGAAATACACGTCCCTAAAGATAGAAAGAGGGGATAAGAGTGTGTTATTCGCTTAGTGTTATTTCGATTCCAGGAACATAGATGTTTATAAGGTATTAAATTAGTATAGTATAGTTGTAGCATAGGAATATAGATGTGCGTGTATTGCCTTTATCATTACCTGCTATTAGTAGATAGTTTAGACTTTGATGAATTCATATGTCTTATGCGGATGTTCACTTCGGAAGCCTTGTCATTATGGCTGGAGAAGGACACTTGCATAAGTAGGAGTAAGGGGCAGATGCTTATCACGGTATTTGTTATCCTTCCACACAGGTTCCACTCTCCTAGTGAAATCAGAGAAGAGATGAAGAATACTCCAATTGAACAACTAAAGTACTTACTTAGAACAAAACCAAACATGGACATGTTTGAAGATGAATAAATGATAAAGCATAGTAAAATACAGAACACGGTATGCTCAACCGAATATACCACTAAGGCCCTGAAAGGGAAGAGAGATTAACCTGTGGCAGGCAGGGATACTTAAAACTACAGACAGCTGATAGGTACAATGAATAAAGAATAGACAAGTAAGAACAGTGCTATTACGATAAGACTAATAGAAGAACTGTGACGATGTGGTGGTTGTTTCGATGATGGATATTTACAGTCATGAAACAGATTCAGGTGCATTCCTAAACTTACGGGACTGTTATTACGGTACCTTGACTCAGTGGTGAACGGTTTTTGTTTTTGCATTCAATCACGGATTTACCATCAGATTCAAGCATACGGATCATCCCGGGTGAGCTCTGTCCTGTTTGATGTGCTGTCCTGTGATCTTGAAGAATGAAAGGCTGAGAAGCAACAACGCTGATAGACATTCAGAGTTCATATCTGGCAACCACATTAGAAAGACACTATCAACTACATAGACAATATCCATACATACACCAGACATAGTTTTTTTTTATTAATAAATCTTTTATTTATTGTTGAAAGGAACTGTTGTCTGAGTATGTGTTGAGAGAATAACAGAGAGAGTGAAAGAAATAGATATATGGAAGGGAAGACAGAAGGGAGGGGTGTAGACAAAAGTCAGTCAATAATCCCAACAGATAATAAGTTTGAAGATGCGCTTGTTGATTCCAACTCTCTCCCGGGAAAACAAGCGACAATTGTTCCACAACTGAGCGGCAGAGTATGTTAAACTTGTTTTGTATAAGTCTATCCTAGGCTTAGGGACATGAAGTATGTTTAGTCATTCACTATGTCTTGCGTTATATTTAAACAGTGGCCAAAGGTAGCATGGAGCATTTTGAAATAGGTTTTTGTGAATTAGTTTGGCTTTATTAAAAAGTAAGCGTTTATGAAGTGACAATAACTCAAAGACGTTCATGTAGGTTAGAATTGTTGGTAAGCTTTTTACCATTAATTACACACTGCCCTTTTCTGGCGTGAATAAAGGTGTTTTGTTATTGATTTGGAGCATCCATCCCAGATTATGGAGCAATAGTCAATATGTGTTTGTATATGGGAAGTATAGAATATCTTTCTTGTGTTTCCATCAAGAAAATTTTTAATTTTGGCAAGTTGGTATACTTTTTTGGCTATTTGTTTAACGAAGGCATGAACATGGAAATTAAAGGTTAGATTTTGATCAATGATAAGACCCAGTGCTTTGTGCTCAGTTATACTTTCTACAGGTGTGCTACCAATGCGTAACTGAAGAGTTCTCTGTGAGTTTAGAGTGTGAAGTCTTTGCCTGGTTGCTATTAACATAGATTTTGTTTTAGAAATGTTAATTTGCATGTGGTTTGCATAACTCCAGTTAACTACACTATTTAATTCCTGTTGCAAGGAGATGTGCTAAGGCATGTAAAAGTTTCCTTTAGTTACTCAAGATTGAGGGAGATGCACATAAGGCATGTACAAGTTTCCTTTACTTACTTAAGATTTAGGGAGATGTACCTAAGGCATGTAAATTTCCTTTAGTTAAGATTGAGGGAGTTGCGTCTAAGGCATGTACAAGTTTTCTTTAGTTACTTATGATTGAGGGAGATGTGGCTAAGGCATGTAAAAGTTTCCTTTATTTATATAAGCTTGAGGGAGATGTGCTGAGGCATGTAAAAGTTTCCTTTATTTATATAAGATTGAGGGAGATGTGCTGAGGCATGTAAAACTTGCCTTTATTTATATAAGATTGAGGGAGATGTGCTAAGGCATGTAAAAGTTTCCTTTATTTATATAAGATTGAGGGAGATGTGCTAAGGCATGTAAACGTTTCCTTTATTTATATAAGATAGAGGAAGATGTGCTGAGGCATGTAAAAGTTTCCATTATTTATATAAGATTGAGGGAGATGTGCTGAGGCATGTAAAAGTTTCCATTATTTATATAAGATTGAGGGAGATGTGCTAAGGCATGTAAAAGTTTCCTTTATTTATATAAGATTGAGGGAGATGTGCTGAGGCATGTAAAAGTTTCCTTTTTTTATATAAGATTGAGGGAGATGTGCTAAGGCATGTAAAAGTTTCCTTTATTTATAAGATTGAGGGAGATGTGCTAAGGCATGTAAAAGTTTCCTTTATTTATATAAGATTGAGGGAGATGTGCTAAGGCATGTAAAAGTTTCCTTTACTTACTGATTTAGGGAGATGAGCCTAAGGCATGTAAAAGCTTCCTTTACTTACTTAAGATTGAGGGAGATGCACGTAAGGAATGTAAAAGAAGGTCCTTTACTTACTTATCATTGAGGAAGATGCTCCTAAGGCATGTAAAAAAGATCCTTTACTTATTTATCATTGAGGGAGATTCTCCTAAGGCATGTAAAAATTGTCCTTTACTTACTTACTTACGATTGAGGTAGATGCACCTAAGGCATGTGAAAGTTTCCTTTACTTACTTATGATTGAGGGAGGAGGGAGACACATGTAAGGCATGTAAAAATTGTCCTTTACTTACTTACTTATCATCGAGGGAGATGCACCTAAGGCATGTAAAAGTTTCCTTTACTTACTTATGATTGAGGGAGGAGGGAGATGCACATAAGGCATGTAAAAAGGTCCTTTACTTACTTATGACTGAGGGAGATGCTCCTAAGCCATGTTAAAAGGGCCATTACTTAAGATTGAGTGAGATGTGGTAACACAGTGGCCAGCACACTTGCCTGCAGGCCCAGTGGCCAAGTGTTACTCGTTGAAGTTGAGATTTAAGAAATAAATTAACCTTGGCTGCCATGTCGACCTAGCCTAAAACGTAGGTGACATGACATATTGATCACATCGCCCATTAAATGCTAACGGGTCTATGAAAATATATGTTGACAGCACCATATAACCAATAAACCTCACAGCATTAAAAAGGACTTTCATTTTACTTACTATAACTGAGTTACATTATGTAATTTTTGCATGTCTCATTTAGCCTATTTTTACAGATTGGGTAACTAGGATTCAATACATTTAACACTCTTTTTGAGTTATTATTTTACTCATTCTGCTATATTTAACTAAACCTGTCTTGCTTGTTATTCTAACTTCTTATCCAGACTGCCAATACTTTCACATAACTGTTGTCTGGTAATACTTCTTCTCTGTTCATCTTCAGATCTCTACGTGAATAAATGCAAAGAAAGCAGCAGTCAACTATCTTGTTGATATTCCCAGAGTTTGTGTCCTCAAATGGAGTGGGTGTAGGCCAATATACTTTTGTTGCCTTATCGCACTGTGCATCGACTCTATATGACATCATCATTAAAGGTTAGTTAGTTTAGTTTAGTCGATGGATTAACATCACGGCACGCACACGGGTGCAACCCATAAGTGCTACGTTCTCATCCTAACTCAAACCTGAGTCTGGAGACGCACACGGGTGCAACCCATAAGTGCTCCGTTCTCATCCTAACTCAAACCTGAGTCTGGAGAAACTCAGCTCAATGCATGAACTCCGTAGCACCGGCAAGGATCCTGAAATACTTTGGGTAGATTTTTAACTCGAAATTTTGCCCGGGCAGCGCCGTTAGGCTACTCTTTTGTGATTTTAAACTGCCAAGGAATATTTTACGTGCGCAACAATACACATGGGCATCCGATCTCACTACCCAGAGACCAGGGGAAATTTATTACTAGAAAGTCCACGAGAAAAAATCCCGGCATCACCGGGGCTTGAACCCGGGACCTCCAGCACTCGAGGCGGACACCATACCTCGAGACCACGCATCCCCCATCATCATTAAAGGTATTGCATTGAATTGTTTTGTCAAGCCTTTGGCTCAGAATAAATGACATCGCAAAGAATTTTTGGGGGTTGCTTTCCCTAGCCTTTGATTGTCTCCAGTTTATCTACAATGCAGCAGGTCTTGTATTTAGTTATCTCAGGTGTTCTTTCCCTAGCCTTTACCTTTCCCACAGCCTACCTACAAGGCTTTGTTGTTACTGTGTTGTCTGGTAGTAAACTAGTTATAAACTGCTGGACAACAAACAATGTAAGCATATCAACTTCATTGAAGTATCTGATGTCAGAGGATTTGAGAGATCTGTTTGCCAATATCTGCTTCAGACCAGACACATGACAAAGAATAAGCAGGCAACAACAGTGATATGAGTCATATCCATATCAAATGATGATATCCCATCCAATTTACTTGATGTAACAGAAGCATGTTAGTATTCTTGACAATAATGAACCACAGGATGGTTCTAATATAGGTATGTTCACCAACCCAACATTTAACAGTGGTACATCTGTAAGCTTGCAACAATCTTAGTAACTTAGTAACAGTAACAACAACACTGTAAACATTAAAATTATCCTGTCTGGTGTTTAGTGGGATGGTTAAGTAACCATGCAGTGACTGTTAGTGTTACACTGTTACTAAGTGTTGTTAATGTTACAGGGTTTCTGGTTACTGAAACCAGAATAAGACACTGACTGATACTGAATACTGCTCCTACTGCTTATTTTCATTTCACCTTAATATACAAACAGCTGCTTTTGTGAGAGTAACGAATATGAACGTTAACGTGTGTGTATGGCGTACAATTACAATCGTGTTCAGTCACTGCTCGGTTTCTTCCAGTGGGCAATGTTGTTAGACAAATGAGAACAAAGCGGGTTGATAACTTCAACGCTAAACTCATTTCATTATATTATACCTTGCTGGAATTAGAACTACCATTAAGTTTATAGAGAAAAATACGCCCTTAACCATTGTGTTTTCTTGCCTAAAAACTGTTTATATGTGTTGACAAATTGCCCTAGTGACTTGTTTATACATTTTCTTCACCAGTAATCCGTCTAACTAAACAAAAAGTGGTGTCTACTGCTACAACAAGCGTCTGATAATTCACAACTGCTTGTCGTCTGCGCGCTAATCTCCCATTCACCACGAAAAGAAATCTACGAACAAAATACATATATTTACTTCTAGCCTACTTACCCCTCAGCAGCGACGTTGAAAAGTACAAATCAATGATTCGTAACCAGGTCTACTACTACTACAACAGGGTCAAGTTCTCCACTTCTTCTCTACAGAATTAATCTCTGCGTGACAAGATAATCGCTGAACCTTTCTCCCGTCTGCTTACTGTGCCTCATCACCACTCGGCATATATTATTATCACGATCAAATATAGTTCTAAATTATTTACTCGTATTCCGCATAAAATTTTAGTATTTTCATTAATTATTTCTTGTTTTATATATAATTTTGCTTATTAATAAATTACAGTCAAATAGTCATTGAGTGTAATGCCATTATTGTTATTAGAAAAGTGTTTAAGTTATCCTTTGTGCACTGCGCCTGGAATTGTTCGTGACGTCACTGACGGCTGCAACGTAAAGAAGAAATTCATCTCAAATGACCTACTAAAAGCAGACATCCATGCCGTACTTCAAATGAATAAAAACTTATCTTCTAGTAAAATTCTTAAAACATGCATTTTAAAATACAAACAGACAGCTGTTTAGCTTTATTGAGATCTGTAATAACCGATGACACAACTCTATGGGACCGCCCAGAGTAAAAGAGGTCAACTATTTTTAGCCGTATCTAGGGATTACTGTTTACCTTAACATTCTCGGGGCATACACCCTCTCTGTTACTAATTAAATTACATGCTAACGGCAACGCGAGTATGATAAATGTACATGTACTGATACTGATAGGCACATATTGAGGACACCTTGTTTAAAAGAAAATTAGCTCTGTGAAAACGTCCTGCATAAAGATATTAATTCTGATGATGACAATAAAAATATTATATTATCCTTATTTATTTATGTTGCGTAGTTTATATAACGACGAAAACATGAACAGACCAAATTTTCTTGCACAGAAGTAAACAACTCATAATATTCTTTGGACACGCCATGAGACAATGGCAATTGGAATATGCAATGACAACAAGACAGGGGCTCAGCGACAGAGAAAGACCGGCTTGAACGTGACATGGAGAATAATTAACAATAGGGCGAAAGGGATTCTAATTAAACAAGTGTTTAAGTCACCATTGTTTGTGCACTAATTTCGATGAGTTTGGAAGCAACGAAAATGGTGTTCCTGAGACGAATGTTGCGAATATCTTTACTGTCAGAGTGACTAACAATGATTGCCTGGAATAGGCTTTCGAAAGTAGAACAGTATATACAACTATAAATATCATCATCATCATCATCAAGTGCCGTGCCGGCTGGCGTAGGCGTTCATGGCTCTCCATAGATCTCGGTCTTTGGTTTTCTGGATCAACTCTGGTGCTGATATTCCTCCATGCCACCGTCTCAATCCATCCAGCATCACTTCTCTTGGTCTACCTCTGCCTCTCTTCCCCTCGATCTTTCCAGTTGTTACGATGTTCTCCAATGCCTCTCTTCTCATCACGTGACCGAAGAAAGATGTTTGTCTCTGTCTTATTGTTGTATATAATGTTCTAGTTTCATTAGCCTGTTTCAGGCAGTCGTCGTTAGTTACTCTGGCAGTCCAAGGAATTCGCAACATTCGTCTCAGGAACCACATCTCTGTTGCTTCTAATTTCTTCTTAATTTGTTCATTTACGTTCCAAGATTCACTGCCATACAGCAAAACTGGTTCTACATAGCATTTCAGCACTCTCTTTCTTACATTCAGTGATAGTGACTTATTGCATAAGATACTCTTCATTTTCTGAAAAGCGGCTTTTGCCTGCCCTATTCTACTCCTAATCTCTGTTGTACATCTTCCATCTGATGTTATAAATGCCCCTAGGTATCTAAAATTATCAACTTGGTTAAGGATTTTCCCTTCTATTTCTATGTCACATTTTGGTGTCACCATTTTCTTTGATATTACCATTGTTACTGTTTTCTTGATATTCAAGGAGAGTCCTTTCCTTGCACTCTCTGTTACTACAACGTCTAATAATTGTTGTAGGTCTGTTGAATTATCCGCCACCAATACTGTGTCATCTGCATAGCGTATATTATTTATATTATAACCTCCAACTAGTATTCCTGGCATCTCTTTGATCTCTCTCATTATTACTTCGCTATACAGGGAGAAAAGATCTGGTGACAAGACACACCCTTGTCGTACTCCTAGCTTTATCTGTTCGTAACTACCCTCTTTATTTCCCATTTTAATTGCTGCTACTTGGTTCCAGTAAACATTCTTTATTATTCTTAAATCTTTTCCATCAATGTTGATATCTTCCAACATTTTAATCAGTTCATCATGTTTTACTTTATCAAATGCCTTAGTATAATCTATGAAGCACAAATATATGTCTCTCTGTTTCTCTATTGACCTTTCTATTAGTGTCCGTAATGTATAAATTGCATTGTTTGTGCCCTTTCCTTCCACAAATCCATACTGTTCTTCACTAATTTCCATTTTTATTTTCTTTTTGATTCTTCTCATTATGATTCTGAGTAGAAGCTTAGTGATATGGTTTATAAGGTTAATTGTACGAAAATCTTCACAATCAATTGCTCCTGGTCTTTTTGGTATAGCTATAAATACAGATTTCAGCATATCACTGGGTAAATATCCACTGCTGTAAATATCATTCAACATTTTGGTTAATATATCTACTCCAAATTCTCCCAATACTTCTAATTCTTCTATTGTGATTTCATCTGGCCCAGCTGTTTTTCCTTTCTTCATACGTTTCATAGCGTCAGCGACTTCTTCTTTCAGAATAGGTGGACCTTCTAAGTTACTATCTTCTGTTAATTCTCCCTTTCTCCTTCATATAATTCTCTTATATACTCATTCCACCTCTTCATTATAGCATCTTCCTCTAATATTATCTTTCCTGTTTTTGATTTCAAACACCCTGTATTTATTCTTATTTTTCTTCCTGTAAGCTCACTGATTTGTCTGTGCATATTTTTTGTATCTTTAATGGAATTTAATTCAATTTTTTTGCATTGCTCGTTTAACCAACTTTCTTTAGCCTTCCCACATTTAGTCTTTTATTTCTTTATTTATCTTAGCGTATTCTTGTTTGTCATTTTTACTCTGTTTTCTTTTGTCCATCAGTTTTAAGATATCTTCATTCATCCATTTTTTCTTAGCTATTTTGCCTCTCTCCGGTAATACTTCTTTGCTAGTTTGATGAATGGAGTCCCTTAACATTTCCCATTGCTCATCTATACTCTGCATTTTAGTTATTGCATTGTACCTATTTTTCACAGTCACTCTGTATTGTTCTTGCATTTCTTTATCTATTTTCAGAACCTCTTTATTAAGTCTCATGTTCTTAACCATTTTTGTCCCTCTCTTTAATCTTACTTTTATTTGTCCACATAGTGGTACATGATCACTATTACAGTCAGCACCAGGCATTGTCTTTACATTAATTAAAGCATTTCTAAATCTTTTATTAATTAGTATGTAGTCAATTTATTGCGTGTTTTCTTATCAGGGCTTATCCATGTGTACAGTCGTCTTTTATGGTGTTTAAACCATGTGTTTCCAATTATCATCTCATTGATATTTGCCCATTCTATTAGCTTTTCCCCTCTTTCATTTCTTGTACCTAAACCATAATTCCCCACTACATCCTCCATTTTTCCCTTTCCTACTTTTGCATTAAAATCACCAAGTATTATTTTTATTTCTTGTGATCCAATTTGAGCCATCGCCATTTCTATTTCGTCGTAAAAGTGTTGTATTTCTTCATCACTACTGCTTGCTGTTGGTGCATATACTTGTATAATATTTATGTCTATTGGTTTGCCTTTGATTTTTACCATAATAACTCTATCTGAAATACACCAGTATCCATTAATTGACTTGGCTGTTTTATCTTCTAATATTATTCCTACACCTTTTTCATGTGTATCCCGTCCAGAATAAATTATTGTATGATTGTCAGCTATAATTTTGCCCGATCCCTTCCATCTCATCTCACTAACGCCTAGTATATTCATTTTCATGCTATCCATCTCTCCTAGAACATTGGTCAACTTTCCTAGCTCATTTAATGTCCTAACATTCCATGTTCCTACTCTAAATTTATTTATTTATAACTATAACTATAAATACTATAAATAGGAGGTCTTAATTGTCATGGGCGACATGAATTCAAAAGTTTGAAAAAATAAATATAAGCAGACAGTAAGGCAACATGATTTGGGAAACAGAAACGACAGAGGATACCGGCTGATACAGTTCTGCGAAGGAAAAATTATTATTGTTTGTAACACATTTTTTTTTCAACATAACCCTAGGAAACTGTATACGTAGAAAAGCCCTAAAGATAGAACAAGAAACTAAATTGACTACATTATGATTAGAAATAGATTTAGAAACAATGTTTAAAATTCCAACCCATACCCTGGTGCTGATATCAACTCTGACCACAATCCTGAAATCTTAAAATTACAAATAAAACTCAACAACAGAGGAATAAGGACATCGGAGACACCTCAAAAAGGTATATCAGCATTTAAACAACCAGACATTAGTTAACTACACTTGGTTGAAGTAAAACATAAATATGATAGGCTAATCGTTGAAAGTATGGAACAATATAGTCGTGTAAATCCTGAGGATAAAATTAATTAAATTTAAATTAAGTTCCATGTCCTTCACAGGACGTAGCAGTCAACACCAGCATTTACGCTGTTTGTGATTCCTGGGCAAACTTTACGTTCAGTAGTTTGCCATTGCTTTCTGAGCGACCGGCCCCTATACCTTTTTCGAAAAACCAGCACAGCTGTGTTTCGAACCCGGGTATACGGGCTCACAAACCGCGTTCGCAATGCCTTGGCCACAGAGACCGGTTAAAATTAATACAAAATCATTAATCATCATCAGTGGCACCTTGCCGTCGTGACAGACGATAATCTGTGCTTCAGAAATGCATAATAACTATTACCCGTAGCGGTAGTGAATGTGACTGATTAGGCCAATTCGCTCTGTAAATGTTCGTCCACAGTGAACGCGTGGACATTTCCATTATCATGCACCATCTTACGTCTCTCACGCTCGGTGTGTGACTTATCTGCAATAATTTTCTCCTTGGTCTTTATTCCATTTCCGATGTTTGCCCTCCTTGCAACACATTCAGCTGCGACTTGCTCCCAGTGTGCATTATCCATGCCTGTATCAATCATGTCCCGCTTACACACATCTTTGTATCGTAGTAGAGGCCGAACCTCAAATCTCTTACCCATCTGTAGTTCACCAAAAAAGATGTCCTTTGGTATTCTACCATCATCCATCCTCCTAAGATGCCCTATCCATCTAAGTCTACGAAGACTGAGCATGGAATAAACCGTCACACAACCTGATCTTTCCAATACTTCAGTATTTGTGATTTTGTCTTGCCACTTAATACCAAGAATTCTTCGCAGACACCGCATATGAAAGCTGTTTAAACGTTTCTCTTGGTGTGAGTAAGTTGTCCAGGCTTCATTGCCATAAAGAAGAGTACTAAGGACACAGGCTTGATAGACAAGGACTTGTGTTTTGGCAGTAAGCTTCCTGTCCTCCTAGACTCTTCTTTTTAACCTGTTCATTGTTATTGCTGTTTTACCAATCCGGATGTTGATTTCCTGATCTAGGGATAATTTGCTATTTACCACTGATCCTAGATATTTAAAATGGTCTACCATCTCTAGTTCGGCGTCGTCAATAAAGATTAATGGTACTCCATGTGCACCTTGTGACATAATCTGTGTCTTTTTTTGCTAATTGTTAAACCACATTCAGGACAAGCATTGGAGAATGCAGATAGTAGACATTGTAATTCTTCCTCAGAGTGGGTCGTAACTACAGCATCATCTGTAAAAAGCAACTCTCTGATCAGTACCCTCCTAATTTTGGTCTTGGCCTTCAATCTCTGAGCATTGTAGAGGCCCCCATCACTGATCTTGAGTGAATATATATACCACCGTCCTGATCACGAAAGGCATATTTTAGTAGAAGTAAAAAGTATATCCCAAAGAGGGTGGGGGTAGTACACAACGTTGCTTATCTCCACTCTTGATTTCAAACTCTTCAGAAGTTGTACCTTCAAACTTGATTATGCCCTTTATGCCTGTGTGAAACGATTCCACAATGGACAGAAGAGTTGGTGGGCAGCCAATCTTCTTTAGTCCTTTAACAGACCCTCACGACTGACTAAATCAAATGCCTTTGTGAGTCGATGAAGGCAATAAACAGTGGTTGATTCTGTTCACGCAATTTTTCTTGCATTTGTCGCAATGAGAATATCATATCAATAGTAGACCGGTTCTGTCGAATATACAAAATGGGAATGTGTAAAAACCCGTATACAGATTGCAATTACCACCTTGCCAGTGAAGATAAATAAGAAGAAAAAAAATTATGGATAATAGATGAAGTCTTGAGAAAAATGACTCAAAAACAGAAAACAAAGAACACACCAGAGTATATATTAATTAAGTACTGCGGTTCATTTTGCCGTATTTTTTTTTTTGTGCATATCCTTTACAGGACATCGCTGTCAACAGCAGCATCTTTCAGCTGTCTGTTGATTTCTTGGCAAGATTACGCTCAGTAGTTTGCCATTGCTTTCTGAGCGGCCGGCTCATTATCCCGCAAGTCACCAGCGGGGGTCGAACCACTCCCAGTTCTCTCCCGCTACGAGACTCTGCGTGATAAACGGGATTACGGAGAAAGTGTTGTAACCCCCTCAGCCAGAGAGACCGGCTGCCGTATTTTACCGGAATATCTCTTGCGGTTACGTTCAAATATTTGTTTTTAAGTCTCCGATATAGGGACGGTTAGCGTACTCATGATGTTAAATTCCACGATTATTTCAAGATCGAGTTAAAACAGACAATGATTACTTGATATAGTTTTCCCCACCCCGTTTTGCGTTCTGCATTTCTGGCAAGTCGGGAACCCTTGTTATACCGGAGAACCAGGCTGCCTATTCTAAGTGGTAAGTAAACCCGTAAATACCGTTTTATAAGACGTATTACATTGTTATGCTATGTATTATTAAATGTAGCATCCATTTTTACGTGTATGTTGTAATTTTCGACCATTTAAGTTGGCATTCAATCTCACACTAAAATTATGAAGATCGCATGCTGTAATGTGGTATTTCAATGGCGGGGGATGGCAGTTTTCGTTGTCATACTCCATTTAATTATTGTTATGGAGTATTCAGAGCGATTAACATGATAATGAATGCATGTGTACATTCAACACCCATTATTGTATGTATGTTTAATTTTTCATCACTCTTCAAGGACAAGATCATTGATAATTTTGCATCTTTCCAACGGGACTTCTTTTGTCAAAATGCATTTATCTACGCTGGCTGACAAGACTCGCGTGCAGTCCACGCGCGGTCTGACGTCACACAGATGGCGTGAAGATGTATATATATGGGTGCGTAAGTGTATATGTAAACCAGCAGAGTTATTTTTCTCTGAGTTAGACAGGCCGCAGTGTTAATCTCCCTTGGCGACAGTGTACACCGATAGTTGTGTGAGTGTGTAGGTAAGGGTCACAAAAAGTGAAAGGATCAAAATCGTTTTTCTTCTATATGTCCCTTTTAAATGATAAACTTACACACAAACATTAATATCTCGGCTTAAAATTGATCTACAGACTTGAATAAAGTACCTTTGGATTTCTTTTTTCAAGAGCTATCCAACTATGCAGGTTATATAATTAAAAAGCAATTTAGAAAAAGTTACTAAAGTGGCTAATATTAATAGATAGAGGAATACGTCACATGTGCAGAGTTTCCCCCAATAAAAAGTTTCGAAAGAATTACATGAACATATAAAAAGATTTACAAAGAAGAAAAACAATATAACAGGAAACGGTTGTCTCAGAGAAAAAAAAATGGAGAAATTATAATTGATAGCATCAACATAATAAAAAGATGGACTGGGTACACATATGGTTTATTCTGGGATAGCAGGGTCAACAAACTAACGCTGTATAATACTCAAGATGGACCAAACATATTGAAGGCTGGAGTAGAGAAGGCTATTAAAAAGATGAAAGAAGGAATGGCTGCAGGCCCTGACAAGATAACAAGAGAGATGATAAAATCCTTATCCAGTTTTGGCATTGATACTATCACAGAATTTTGTAATTACGCACACACACGCACGCACGCACGCACGCACGCACGCACACACACACACACACACACACCAAAAACTGTCGATTGTGAGGATTACAGACCTATTACAGAACTATTAGCTTAACGAACCACATAACTAAGATACTACTCAAGGTAATACAAGAAAGAATTCAAAATAAAATAGATGCGAAAGTAGATGAGGAACAATTTGGGTTCAGCAAAAACAGCTGCACCAGAGAAACAATTATCTGTTTGAGGATGTTAATTGAAAAGTATTAGGGCGTTCATTTGAAACCCGTTCCAATGGCTTTATTACAAAAGTATGAAAGACACATTAACAGGTGTGGTAGAATTAAATAAAGCATTCATTTTGAATGAATTATGCACCATGGGTTGGTCAGAAGAAGTCGCCGTAGGCATTCAGGCAAGCATCCCATTGCTTAGGTAGGCGGCGAATGCCGTCCGCAAAAAAGGATTGTGGTTGCTCACTGAATCAAGTGTTTACAGCGTTCATTACGTCTGCATCGGTGTGAAATAGTTGCACCTTGAGAGCTTTTTTTTAGAGCCTGAATTATGTTCGTTATGTCCCAGTCTAATGCAGATTGTTTATATATCTCGGCAACACTGTGAGAATAATGACGTTCAACAACATTCTCGCATTCAAGAACAACATTTTTCAATTTCCAATCATCGGCGATCCAATGGCCAGTAATTCCACAATAGCTTTCGTTACCTACAGATGTTAAAAAATCAGATGTTAGCGCAATTTCCTTTGCGTTTTTCACAGATTCTTTAACACTTTGAATCTTGCTGTTATACTTAGCAGTCAACAGTCTGTCAATAGTGCGGCGGGAAGGTAGCTTATATTCAGCATTTTGCAATGCTGTCCGTAATACTTGTTGAAGGCCGTCGTCATCTGCTATTGATATAGGTCTGCCGCTACTAGCAATTCAGTTTGCAACTGATACTTGAATATCATGTTATAATGCAGCACTTTTCTCCGTAATCCCGTATATTCTCGTGAGAAACGTAACCTGCGCGAGAATCGGTAGCGGTTCTCGCCGCGTTGGTAACTTACGGTGTATGTGAGCCGGCCGCTCAGAAAGCAATGGCAAACTACTGAGCGTAATCTTGCCTAGTACATCAACTGCAGCTGAAAGATGCTGATGTTGACTGCAACGTCCTGTAAGGGATATGCCCAAAAAAAAATGCAGCACTCAATGGACGATCAGACGAACGACAAAAGTGACTCGAAGTAGGTAACGTTGCTGCAATAGACCGTCTCAGCTGAAGTTTCTGATGCTGTAGTGAATGTTTGTTTTGGAGGTATTAAGTAAGCGAGGTCTTAGAACCATTGTAGTCAAACGATTTATGACAATGAATGCAATAAACCTTTTTAGCATTTTCAATATTTCCATCAGTCAATACTTTAAAACGAAAATGTTCATGTAACCGTCCCGAAATTTGTTTATATTTCTCCGCTGCCATGTTGTTACTTTTAGACTTCCGGTTCATTTGTATAAGTGATGGGGGAAAACGTTTCCATTAATCATTAAAACGAATTTAATCGGTAATAAAAATTAACGAATAATCGGTTAATTAATCGATAATTTTCACAGCCATATATATGAGGGGGTTCACCTGAAAACCTTAAATAGTTCATGTGTGTGGGTGTGGTGAATATATTTTGGAGGTTTCGTTGTTTTTTTACTTGGCTTGTAGAGGACAGTCGTGATTTGAAGTTTCTAGTATATATAGAACACATTAAATCAGTGGTTCTCAACCGGTGGGGAATCCCCCCCCCCCCCCCATTGTTTTTCCTTCCATACTTTACGGTTCTGTACGTCTCACCCTTCTAAAATTCATTTTATAAAGTAAGTAGACCCACAAATCACATTTTATGTGGACGTCTAGACTTGTTTTGGTATGTGCTATTAAATTTAGCTTCCATTATTACGTATACTGTGTAAAAAAAGGGGGGGGGGGATTTTTAGGTAGGAAATACGAAAGAGGGGGGGGGGGGTGGGGGTTGGGGGGGGGGGGG
Organism: Cepaea nemoralis; assembly: GCA_014155875.1. Lineage (NCBI taxonomy): Eukaryota > Metazoa > Mollusca > Gastropoda > Stylommatophora > Helicidae > Cepaea > Cepaea nemoralis. Next base: position 51,811 of record JACEFZ010017234.1, read on the forward strand.
TGACGTTCTGAAAATACGGTGAAGGGGGCATGGGCCAAAAAAGGTTGAGAATCACTGCATTAAATGGTTTTGTTGTGTGTGTTTGAATAAATTCTGAAAATGTAAAGACGAAATGTATAATTTTTCGATGTAGTCACGACTGCGTTCAATGCAAATCCTCCGGCGCCGATAAAAAGCGTGGATTCCTGTAGAAAGAATGTTCTTGGTCGGTGCGTAACCACCCAGGCATCATCAGCTATACCTCCTCATCGGACCAAAAAGGCGTCCCTCCTTATGACTCTTTGAGTTGTCCAAACAGATGGAAATCACTTTGGGATAGGTTTGGCAAGAACGGGGGATGTGGCAAACACTGAAAGTGGAGGTCTTCGGTGGTTTCAACCGTTGCACGGGTAGTATAGCATTGACCATTGTCATGTGGCAAAAGGACACATTTACTCAAATGTCCACTCTTTTGGATTTGATTGCGGGTCAAAGATGTTTCCTGAGAAGATATTTATACGTATCACTTGTGACAGTTTTCCCTTTTGGCACATAGTGCTATAAAATAACGTCTCGTTCATCTCAAACGAGAGTCAGCATAACCTTCTATGCAGTTGGCTGTGTGCGAAACTTCTTTGATGTAAGTGAGAAGGGAAGTTCGCTATTCCTTCTTTTTCTCTCTTCGTTTCCGGCTCTTTGTGGTGAATCCAGACTTCATCTCTAGTAACATTCCTTGATAGGAAACCAGTACCTTCTGCTTCAAAGCATTGCAAAAGTTCTCGACAAGCATCAATGCGTCGTTGTTTCGGTTATGGAGTAAGCTGCCGTGGCACCCACCTTGCAGACACTTTACAGTAATGTAACTCATCATAAATGATCATAAATGGTGTGCAGAACCTGATAACTGATATCAAGATGTGCGGCAATTTCACTCACTTTCAATTGGCGATTTTTTTGTACTAGGCCTTCAATAGCTGCGATCGACTCTGGGGTTACACTTTGATCTTAGCCAAAAGGCCAAAAAACCACCCGTGGGAACC
>JACEFZ010017235.1:0-88896 GCA_014155875.1 Cepaea nemoralis
CACCTTTTGATATTCGGCACAGTGTGATTATTCCCTCGAGCTGGCTGGTACATAACTACAGTCTTCTCCACGTTGATATTGAGCCCAAAGTTGGCACAGGCATGTGAGACAGCTGAAACGTTGTGTTGCATGTCTGCCTCTGAGTTGGTATATAGAGCATAATCATCAGAAAACAGGAGCTTTCTGGCGGTGTCGCTATTAATTTTTGTTTCAGCTTCCAGCTTTCTGAGATTAAATTACTTTCCATCCATGTTGTACACAGAAGTGAGATACCCCTATAGTTGTTAAAGTCGCTCTGATCGCCCTTGTTCTTGTACTGTGTTATGATGCTTAAATCTTTGAAATTCTGTGGGACTTGTCCTTCTCGCCAGCATAGCTCTATTAGCTGGTGGATCTGTAGAGTGAGCGTGTCTTGCCTACTCCTGATAACCTCTATTGGAAGCCCATCCTTACCCGGAGCCTTGCCAGATGCAAGTTCATTAATAGCACACTTGACTTCTATTATGGTGGGAAGTGTGTCCATGTAGTCAAGAGTTGGCTGCGCCTCTATGGCGTTGAAGGCATCATCCGCTAGTTTAGTCTCACTTGTTTAAAGCTCTAAATAGTGCTCTAATCATCTATACATCTGCTGTATATATATATATATATATATATATATATATATATATATATATATATATATATATATATGTGTGTGTGTGTGTGTGTGTGTGTGTGTGTGTGTGTGTAACATGCCTGGGTTCATTAACATTGGGCGTGATGGACCTAAGCGAAAGTAGTACTATATAAACAAGCTAACCGGCCCTGATAAATAATAGGAGGTAAAATGAGGCTGGGTGGTAGATCCCCGGAAAGGGCAAATAAGAAGACAGACGGGGAAGGTTGGAGGCAGTGAGTTTAAGGGGGGAGTTGAGGAGGCGTCAGCCCGCTAGTGTGGTTGTGAGGCAGACAGTTTGGGCTGAGGAGGAGTGTTGTGTGGAGTCAGGGGACTGGATAGGGAGTTGAGGCCTAGACCCAGAGTGGGTTGGATCGAGTGAGTTTGGGCCGGGGAGAGTGGCTGGTTAACGGTCGTGGTGGATTAGATTAAGAAGGTCTTGAGAAGGCAGTGTTATTTGAGTGTTAGGTTGTGATGAAGATATATTCTGGAATTACTGTTACTGGATTTATATATGTTGCCTGTTTCCTTGTTCATTCATTATTAAAGGGCTATTCTGGGCGCAAATGCAATCTTGTTCAGTGACTAATAGATGTGTACTACAGTAATGACTTGTGTTGTGGGGCATGGGGATAACCCAGCTTACACTCTGCAGTGATATAGAAGAAGCATCAGGATCTAGACAACGACCAATCTCATTCTGTTGCAAAAGAGATTGTGACAGAGAGGTTAATGGGAGCTCGTCGCATAGAGAAGATAATGAGTTCAGAGACATTAGTCGGGCCCTCAATTTCAACTAGAATTGTATCACAACGAATCATCACCCTATCCAGCAGACGGCCCGTTTCAAATGTGCCGGAGAATTAACACACAGTTCACGGGAGACCAGGTAAAAATAACAGTGCACACCCGGAGAGGGAGGGTGGACGTTGGAGTATTATCCACGGTACAGAGACAGGGTTTACGCCTAGGAGAGAACTGTCTAGCGGCGGGACAGTGTCGCTGAGGCCAGTGTGTGTGTGTTGGGGACAGTCGCACGGTGTTTTCACAAGTCTAGAGGCGATTCGGCACAGGTAAACAGACAGGGCGGTGCGCCAGCGGGCAAGTACAGGTGAAATACATGTATAAAAAAATTCACCCGGGGAGGGGAGATTTAAGAGGAAGTGTGGAACACACAGAAGTGACAATTGCTGGTCCACCGTAGAGGAATAAAAGACGGGGGCAGGACAGCGAGTATTTGTGTATAAAGAAAAGAGCCAGCAGTCGCTGGCAAGGGGGAACATTACTTCAGACCACAGCCAGATTCGGTGCGTGTTAATTTTTACAAAGAAATGTTGCGTAAGCAGTGACCAGCTGATGTGAGGTCGGCGAAGATTGTGTGTCTCCACGGGGCTAGAGGTCAGTCGTGTTGGGACAAATAAAATTGTAGTACATTGATGTATTGAAACTGAGGTGACCTTGGAAGTCAAGGCTGTGTACAAGGGAAGTTTACTGAGGAAATTTCCACTAGCATTGCAAGATGACTCAGGTGACTGTGAAAGTAGGTCGCAAATGATAAATAATACCAATTGTTTTGCACTGTTTTTTGAAACCGTGATTTATGTTCGTCGGTGTTACCATCGTTCTGTTATCGTCATCAACGCGTCACCGGGCAAACATTCTACAGCAGACAATCAGTGGCCGTTGCTTCAAGAGTGGTCAAATTTATCTGCCACAAAGATACCATATATACACATTTACAATTTTGGACATTCATCACCATTTTTAAATTTTTAGGCAAATGTAAGTCGTTACCATTACTTCGACAAGATAGCAACCAAACAGTTTCAGACATTTGAGTCAGGTCTAACCACTAAGCGGATCAAGGCGCTTTTCGGAAACTACTTATACAACTAAAGAATTGTGTGCGGTTATCATTGCACATTGTCCGGCCCACTGCTTTTTTCGGTGTACCCGCGATTCGTTTTGTTTCTTTTTAAGTGGCATGTGCGTAATCTGTTGATTTGTGTATTATTGCATGTTTCTGGTTGATAGGCATTTTTGCGATTTCTACCTGAATCAGGGTGGGCTTGGCAAAATGTTTTTCTTCCTTGTGCTTAAGATATTCTTTAAGGAATACGCTAATAAGTCAGCGTGGTCGTTCGTTCGCATTGTGTGTCCTGAACAATATCCAGAGCCGTTGTCAGGGTCTTAAACTTGGCTCGCTAACCTAACACATGTGAGATAGTACAAGTACAACGTGATTTGACTTGAGACTCAACGACACAACGTTCAATGGATTTATTTACAGATCATATACAGTACGATGATCACGACAATATATACTTTACACTTCAATACACTTACATACACAATACAGCTCACAAGTCTATCTCTCAAGATGTCCAGACACTCGACTTTCAGGCACAGAAACCACACAACGCCTTTCTCTCTTTCTTGCGTCCGTTCCATTCCGCGTCCCAGAGCTGTCTGCCGCTAGTTCGCAACTTGCCTCCCACCTGAAGTGGCTTCACGAGGCATGCGTGCGTCTTGCGTCGTCCTTGCCTGACAGCTGGTCGTCTGGTCAGCCAGCAATCTCGCGGGCAGGTAACTACTACTCGCCTGGCGGCGTAACGAAGTTACGGCATCCCTCCTGGGGACTAAGTCGCCTGGCGGGCGTAACGATGTCACTGCATCACTGCACTTATTCTGGACTCTGACACGCTCCCCCGGCAACTTCATGAAAGATGTCATCATTCATGTATAATATATGTACATACTGGGTTAATATTTTACCCTTGTCAGAGTCAACCCTTCTGTTGTTATATACATTGGTATCAGAATACATAGAAATACACATATGCCATAGAAACATATAAGAAATGGAAGTTGTATTCAACGACATGTGATGTTCAACCTTTAACACTGGTCAGGTTTCATCCTCTCGATGGCTGATTACCTCAATTGCATTATTGACCCAGTCAGATCGGTAGTACCAGCTTCACGCATCTACCTCGCAGCCTCCAAAATAAACGTAATAATATGGTTCTTGAAACAAAAACCATCTGGCTAGACCGAAATACGGCTTTATAAAAGTCGCATTAAACGCTCAAACCCTGACCTCATTTGGCCAGGAGCTCTTGTGTTGGTCTGCAATGTCGGCAACACTCTGCCATGCCCAGTAGATGGCTACCTGGTGTGTTAACAATCTGGCAACAACATGGCTATTTATATACAACACATTACAGTATACATTTCAAATTATGACCCTTTGTGTAATGATGTAATAACAAATAAATGAAAGGGGAATAATTTCAAAATTTCTGAAATATAATAATTTACAATAATTATCCTATTTCTTAGCGTCATCGCTTGACGTTTCTTCATACTAACGGGGAAAAAATCGCTAGTATGAATACACTAATCAAGATATGATTCTAAGATTACACTACATAAATATATAAACACACAATTCGTGTATTCAACTTTGTTGATTCCTAAAGATTTTAGAATCGTCATGGCTTTTTAAACTTTTATTTGTCGTCTGCTAATTTTGCTCTAAATTTCTAACTAATCCGGAAGTACACACGAACACTAAACAGTTGATGTTGAAGCTTGTAGAACACACTTGTTCCGGTCTGATGCAGTTACGGAAAGTACAATGTTCTAATCCGCTGTGATGTAGTTACGGAAAGTACAATGTTCTAATCGTTCATGTGTTGGATGTTTCACTGTAAAATCTTCTGGATTACGATTGACTGCAGAGGTGTAGTTGTCAATGTTTAGGTCACACGTTCACACACGTATTTAAAATACCCCTGGAATGTTCCACACTCAGATGCCACTGTCAAATTGGATAGTTCGCTTACGGTAAATTTTTGAGCGAATGTGGCACTGTTCTTATTCGTAATATATACAATTAATAAAGTTCGCTTTCTACCACACACTACACAATTATACACGACAATCACTACATGAATTAGTAAAATAAGAACACTATATATATTGGGAGTAATCCCTATCACATGACATAGTAGACTTTACACAGCTTTTTGTGAATGGAAAAACAATATTCACTGATGGATGGCTGTGTTAATCTGAGTGTATTTTCTCACACTGCACTCAGACATTGGTGCTTACTGGGTCGGTCGGACAACGGGACAACAGATCGGCAATCGAGTTGGTTCTGCCTGGGATATGTCGAACCTCGAAGCTGTAATCTTGGAGTTTCAAAGACCAGCGCGCTACCATATGGTTTGAAGGTACACCTGAATTTATACATCGCAACGGGCTGCTGTCAGATTCCACGATGAAATGGCGTCCTAGAAGGAATCTGGACAATTTTGTTATACCCACCACTAATGCTAGGGCTTCCAACTGAGGTATTGACCAAGCCCTTTCTCTGGGTTTTAGTTTCCTGGATACGAAGTACACGGGATGGAGGATGTTATTGTACTCTTGCAACAAGACTGCTCCAATCGCCACGGAGCTCGCATCTGTACGCAATCTGAAAGGTAAATGGAGATTGGGCAATTTCAGGATGGGATTATGTAAGCTATTATCAGAAAAACAAGCTAATACTTTACGGAATGCAAATTTTAGGCATTCATTGCTTACAATTTTCTCTGGTTTATCTTTTGTTAGTAAATTAGTAAATACTTCGGTCAGTTCGGAAAAATCAGGAATGAACTGCCGGTAATAATTTATCAGTCCCAACAAACTTCTGACTTGTTTTTTTTGTAGTCGGAAGTGAGAGTTTTAGTATCTTGGACACAATGTTATCGTCTGTCGTGACAAAGCCATTGGATATTTTGTACCCCAAGAAGGATATTTCCTTTTGCAGGCTTTACCGTCAGTCCGTGCTGTCTAATACGTTCAAATGTCTGTTCTAAAGTCTTAATGTGCTCTGTCATTGTCTCTGTGTGAACACAGATGTCGTCAATATAGCAAATTATGTTAGGAATGTCTACTAGAAGAAGTCGTGTCATACGTACGAATGTGGCTGGGGCATTGACAAGCCCAAATGGAAGTTTGCACCATTCGTACAGTCCCCAAGGTGTGGCAAATGCTCTCAGATGTCTGCTCTGTGCGTCTACCGCTATTTGCCAATATCCTTTCGTCATATATATCTTCGTAAAGAACCTAGCGTCTGTCAGTTCTGTCAGTAGATCGTCAGAGTTTGCCATTGGCTCAAGATCTAGAAGAGTTATTTTATTGAGTTTTCTATAGTCGACACAGAGTCAAATCACGTTGTACTTGTACTATCTCACATGTGTTAGTGTAACAGAGCAGGAACTCACAAGACGTGTTGGTTTAATACAAATACTGTTTATTTCTACATGATGACAAGTTAGCTTCTTCTCTAGTCAAAAGGCCTGATGTTAACTGCCCTTGCCAACCCAATACGTCACGATTGAGCATCTCTCACCGCTTTCAGTCTCAATGCTCAATCGTGCTGTATCTGTTTCCCACTAGATCCTAATAATACCCCAGTACTCCATTACTGTTACACCTCCCCATGTTTATTAAAGACTTTTCCTTATAAAGGAAAAATCTTTACTCCTAATCCCCTTACTCTATTCCCTCTTTTTCTTTACTTCTCGCAGTACCTCTAATTCTTCCCTATATTGTCAGCTAGTAACCCACTATATACTTCTTCTTCGATTCTACCTTGTATAATACCTCGTACCACGTATGGTAACTCTTTTAAACTAAACACTCCTTCTCCTCTTTCCATTTCCCCAAACTATATAGCTATCCACTATATATTTCTGGTTTTTTTTTTCTTGGCCCCTCAATTTCCTGTATCAAATATACATTTCATAAGAACAGCTCGAAAAATCGTTATCGTAACTTTTGACCTTATAAAATTTCTCACTTTTCCAGAACACAGGACGTACAAAAACAATGTAGTTAGAAAAAGTAAAGAAGCGGTGCGCACCGAGTGAGAAGTATAAAGAATGAATACTCAACATGACCACATGTACATATAGCAATGAATATTTAAGACACTCACATTTACCTCCCTTGCCAATAAAAAAAATTTTGTAAAATAATTTTTTAAAATATACTTTATGAAATAGACCATTGTTCACTATAAAACCTTTTGGCATAAGTTTTCATAAGCCTTATATATTCAACATTTACATTGCCATCCACAATTTTGTCCATATTTCGTTATCTCACCTTTAACCATGAGCCCATGTTCATATTTTATGAACACTTTTAATATAATTAACGCTGGTTTTTCACAGCACCTATATCTTGCCCCCGTACATCCCCTACTTATATACTGCTATTTACAGTCTTCCCCCTACCTTATATCAGTGGACAAAGTAGTTTTTATTAACTCTTTTCTGAACGAAAAACCTTAAGCAAAACCTCATATATTTGAAAATTAAACTTACTTAACTAACTTCATAACTTATTCATTAACCAAGTAACTTAACATACCAAACCATTCATGTAATCGAAATAAAATCAACACAAGACGTCATACCCCCCAAATTAATCTAAAGAAAAAACACATTTTAAAATGACATAACATGCATTTTATCAAATCAGAATAAAACATTCTATTACTACCTATCACTATTGGACACTTTTACGGACCAATAGTTTTTTTTCTCCAAATACTAGGAACACAATCATCCTATTCTAAATCAATTAATCAAACCACAACAACAACAAAAACTTATTATATATGAGGCATTGAAACTTAGGCTCAATAAAACAACCAAATAATAGCCATCATTTTCCAGTACCAACTCAAGCATAAAAACATATTATATATGACTCATGACTCATAAAACTTAGATTCAATAAAACACAGTTTTCAAAACAATTATAACTCTCTTAAAATTACTACGTATAGTGGCCCACCAACATTGGCCTCTCATACTAAGTAATGTAACGCATATCTATTTATACAAGTCATTCCAGTATTTCTATGACCAAGAAAAACAAACACTTCACTGTCACATATGTATATCTGTTAACTACAGACCAATTAGAACCACATCTGTTCTATCTACACAAACAAATCAGTAATCAACATTTACCATACCATTTATTATCTCCCCTCATAACTTTCTATCATTTTCTATCTTACTACTAACACAACATAACATCCGGAATATCCTCTTAAGTAAGCACTGTAAACTACATGTTGAATCCTTTTTTCTATTTGTAATGTGGCTACTAATCCAATATCAACTCAATGTAGTAGCCATCATCTACTTATCAATTAACTTGTGATCTGGCCTGCCAATTATTTCCCTTGGACCAATCATCACTATAACTTATTAATCCTTATCGTTAAACACGGCATTTCTAGCACCAATAAAAAGTACATTCACCTATTGTACCAATACCCAATTTGTTCAATCTACGAAAAGCCAAGACGTAGAAACATAAATTCATCCAGCAATTCTATCACAAAGAGAAAAAAATTATATATATATATATATGCCTCTCTATTAGTTAACCATTCCTCAAGACCACTTTTTAAAAAAACATCCATAGAGTCCTTTTCCACTTCCACCTGTTTCGTATACTTCTTCAAGCATCACTTTCACTTCTAAATCCTGAAACTTATAACTTGCCATCTGCAGTACTTTCTATTTATCTATCTCCTACGTTTCCACTTCTTCAACAACTCCAAGTTTCTTTGAATAAGTGCCAACTCTACATCAATATCCTCTTCTTCGTACAACTTATTAGTTTCTTCCATACTACTAATTGATTCTGACTTTTCATCCATTTCTTCTTCTTCGTCTGTATGTCTCTCTTTAGCTGCCGCTAATCTCTTCTGTTCAATATCCCATCTAATTTGTCGATCATTATTTCTTAAGGACCTTTCTAGTAGAGGCATATCTTCTCCGCTTGTTGAATAATCCCTAATTCTCCTCTGTCTTTTCACTTCTTTATCTCTTTGATTATCCATTCTTCTTTTCGTTGCTTGTCTAGTATTCTTAAATGGAGCACCTATTTCCTCTTCCATACTATCATAATGAGTTTCATTCACCTTTTCTTCTTCCATTGTTTTCGGAATTCGTCTGTTCTTGAGTATCTTCGTAACTTGGAGTTGCTAGCAATTGATTTTGTGCTGGTTCTTTTCTAAAACTTGGGGTTACTGTAGCTCCTCTGACAACTTGTTCATCTAAATATCCGGTGTCTGAATCATAATTATTATTATAATTCTCATTTCTCTTCTCCTCCTCATCTCTTTTTAAGTGCTCCACATGTGCCCTTGCCACCTGTCCTGTGACCTGGTTCTTGATAGTATACGATACATTACCTAGTTTTTCCAAAACGTAATAACCTGGGATCCAACGAGCATCAAACTTAGAGTTTCTTCTATGCTTCTTGTAATAAACTCTATCACCTACTTTAAACTCCTGTAATTTTGTATTTACATTTTTATACCTTTTCTGTCTTTCCCTAGCTTTAAATACATTATTCTTTAATCTTACGTGTGCTTTATGCATTTCCTGTATTATGGTTTCTTGAAATTCTTCACCCATATATTTCCGTCTCGGTTTTAACAGATTATCTATAGGTAGTATTGGTTCTCTCCCGTGTATTAAATAAAATGGTGAAAATCCCGTGCTCTCATTTTGATTTGTACGAATAGCGCTAAGGGCAGGTCCCAAGAATAGATCCCAATCCCTCTCATGTTCATCAATAATCTTTGCTATCACGTCGTATAACGTCCGATGTTGACGTTCGTTTCTAGCATTTGAAGAAGGTCTATAATATGAGGTCTTTATATGTTTTATATTCAAATCTTTTAATAACTTTTCGAATTTTTTATTTACAAACTCTCTACCATTATCCGTAAGTATACTTTGTGGGCAACTAAATCTTGGTACGAATTCCTGCAAAAAAATATTAATGACTGTATCTGCGCTCTTATCTGGAATTGCGTAAATTTCCGGCCAAAGACTGTAGACGTCTACTATGTGAATTAAATACACGTTTCCTGACAATGTTCTAGGGTGTGGGCCTGATATATCTAAACTAATCTTTTGCATTGGGAACTGAGGAATATCTGTATCTTGTAAGGGACACTTTATTGTTTTCATGTTCCTTAATCTGCATTTTTCACACGTATCTACATATTTGCATGCAGATTTAAACAAGTTTGGCCAATAATATTTGCTTGTAAGTGCTTTCACCAATTTGTCTCTACCGAGATGTCCATTTTCATTCGTGATATGCTTTTAACACTTCATTTTCTAAATGTTTTGGAATATATTTCCTTAGCTGTTCGTTCCTTTCACACATATAGTATAACTGTCCATCCTCTTGTAAAACCAAATAATTCTTTTTATATTTGTTATCTTCCGTTTCTCTTAATTTTTCTTTTATTTGTATGACTTTTGGATCCAACTCTTGCTCTTCTTTCATATTAAATTGTGCTAACTGTAGGTCTTCTTCTCTATGTTCAGACTCTTGCTCCGATGGTACACTCTCAAATTCTTCCCTATTTATTATGGCAGAATCTAAAATATTTACTTGCCAGTTTCGGTCGTCTATCTCTGGTTCAGCTTCATCTTCTGTATCTCCTGATGACTGTGGGTACGGAATCCTAGATAATAAATCAGCGCATGTGTTAATCCTACCTGGAATGTACTCAATTTTCGTGTTATATCCCTGTAGATTCAATGCCCACGTCTGTATTTTCCTGTTCTGCACTGGAGCTTCTAAAAAAGACTTTAAAGGCATATGGTCAGTTCTAATAACAAAATTTGCGTTATGTAAGTAGTAATTTAGTTTCTGAAGAGCATAATGAATTGCATAAGCCTCCTTCTCAATAGTCGTCCATTTTCTTTGTGATCTGCTAAGTTTATGCGACAAGAAGTAGATAGGCCTTTCATTTTTAACCCCTGGTATTCCAGACTCTTTTCCTTCATATGGTTGAACCAAACATGCTCCTACTGCATTGTCCGAAGCATCTGTGTACAGTATTAACTGTTTGTTTAAGTCTGGATGCGTCAACAGTGGTACCAGTGTTAAGCTGTTTTTTAAATACTCGAACGCTTTTTGACACTCATCATCCCACTTAAACCTAGCGTATTTGCCTGTTAAGTTTGTAATAGGTTCAGCTATCTTTGAAAACGCTGGGACAAACCGCCTATAATATGCACAGGTTCCTATAAACGCACGCACTTCCTTAACGTTAGTTGGAGTAGGTAATTCTTTAATAACCTTTATCTTGTCCTGGTCTGGTTTAATACCTTCTCTATTTATAATATATCCTAAATATTTTGTTTCTGTCTTTAAAAACTGGCATTTACTAAGCTTTAACTTTACATCATGCTTTCTTAACCTGTCAAATACTAGTCTAATATGTTTCAAATGATCCTCCACATCTCCAGTAGTAAAAATCAGAATATCATCAATATAGGCAAGAGCGAACTTTTGCATACCTTCTAAAACTTCATTTATTAAGAGCATATAGTGAGAGGGCGCCGTTTTGACCCCAAAAGGCATTCGTAAGAATTCGTAAGAACCCATATGAGTACAAAAGGCACTTTTCTTTTGCGCGTCCTCCGACATCGGAATACACCAAAATCCTGACCTTGCGTCCAGCGTTGTGAAATATGTAGAGCCATTAAGCAGCCCCAAAATATCATCAATTACCGGCAGTGGGTACGCTACATTCTTGGTGATTTTGTTCAACGCCCTGTAATCGCAACAGAAGCGACTCGAACCATCGGGTTTGGCCACTATGACGACCGGAGATGACCACTCTGACTTCGACCTTGTTATTATTCCTGCTTTCAACATTTCCTCTATTGCCTTTTCCACGATTTCTCTATTTCTTAATGGAGTTCTATATGGTTTTAAACTTATTGGTGGATGATCTCCTGTGTCTATTTCCATTGTAACTGTTTGTGTCTTTCCCAATTCTAAATCATCAACTGCAAACACATCCTGATTTTGCTTTATAAGTTGTTCTAATACTTCCTTATTTTCTGGCGGAGCTTTTAATTGTGACAACAATTCTTGTTTCCTTGTTATTTTGTCTAGTGAATGTATTTGGGCTTTATTTCTTCTGGATGGATGGATCAATTCATCCATTCTGACTTTCCCTCTTCTTCCGCGTCCGCGTCTGTTATTAACTCTTTCACTAGAAGTTTCTGAATAACTTGTTCCCGACATTTCTGCTCTAGTTGTTGCCAATATGTCACTAATGTTATGATCAAGTTTGGCTATCACACATCCTCTGTATAATTTGATTTCTCTACCTGTGTTGTTGATAACCATCACTGGAAAGGTTAAGTGTTTATCCAACGCTATTATTCCATCCGGAACTTCTAAACCAGGCTCATCAATTACTTCCTCTTGTAATTCAGTGACTCTGACTGTGTCTCCTTCCACATAATATGGGTTTCTCTTCAGCTTTGCTTGTATCAAATTAACCGACTGTGGTTTTAACGTCGTGGATATTTTAACTCTAACCAGTGCTGATATATGCATGTCTTCCTCTATATCTACATAGACGTCCTTGAATTTTAATTTATGTAAATCATAGAAAAGTCTTACTCCATTTTTTATTAAAAAATCTCTTCCTATCAACATGTTTCTATTTAAATCCTTCACCACATGAAAAAGATGTCTTATGTTGACCCCTCCTAACTTAAAATTTATCATTGTTTGTCCAATTACTTGTAAATTCTGTCCAGTAACAGAGTGTAAATTATTATGACTCTTAAATACTCTACAATTTCTAACTATTTTGTATAGAAAACTTTCTTTTACTACACTAACCTGAGCTCCCGAATCAATTAATGTACGAACTCTATACTTTCCTATTTCTATTATACAAGAGCTATAATCTGTTTTATTTTCTATAAATTGCTTGACTTCCTCTAATTGAAAATATTCTCTGTTCTTCCTACTATACCTGTTATTAACATACTCTTTAAACCTTGGGACCTTATTATTTCCCTTCCTACTATAGGTCCCCTTTAATAGGTAGGGCGCCGGTTTTCCTGCGTTCCTGTACCTTTAAAATTCCTGTGTCTACTTTCAACATTCCTACTCACCCTGTTATTGTCATGTCTACTCTGTGTATTCGACTGGACACGCCTGTTATTACAAAAACGAGAAACATGTCCCCGTTGACCACAAACCCAACAGACAATATTTGTGGTATTTGTGTTGCCTACTGTCTCCCTTGTAGGGTATCTCATATTATTTCTTTCATCGTTATCATATCTATTTCTACCTTGTAACGTCTGTATTCCTCCTCTCCTATTCCATCCGAATCTTGTTTGTCCTATTTCCATGGGCTCCTCAATTCTGTCTTCTCGACTTGTTCCTATTTCTCGTCCTGTTCTCAATCTGAATCTACGTCTCAAATTTTCTTCTTGTACCGCGATATCTACCGCTTGTGATAACCTCTCAGGGTTTTCCCTCATCAGCTTAAACTTCAAACCATCGGACTTTATGCCATCTACAAAAATCCCTACTAACATCCTCTCCACCTCTTCTCCTCGTACATTCTGTCCTAAGAATGCCTCTTCAGCCAGGTTAATCAACCTATCGCTGAACAATTGTACCGTCTCTCCGTTATTTTGTTTAGCCTGTCTCAACACCGAAAATGCATGTTGTGGATCCGTTATTTCCGCATACTTCCGTGCTAGGTCTTCTTTGAATTGTTCCCATGTCTCATCTACTCTAGCCTCTAACTTTCTTCTTATATGATCCGAAACCGGTTCCGTTGCCGTCTGATAAGCCAGTCTCATTCTCTCTTCATCTGTTGCTGAGATTAAATACGCATATTTTTCTATGGAAGTGACCCATTTCTTAAAGTCTCTGGCCTGTCCACTAAACTTCACAATTTCTGTTGCCATTCCTTGTTGTTTAATAACCATATCAAGTCTGCCTACCGCTGTTCCTACCCCCGTCAAAACTTGTGCTAAGGTGTCCTGTTCCGCCATGCTGAAATATACTTAAACAGAGCAAGCAAACTATTTCACAATTGCAATTTCCTAATTTAAGAAACACAATTCACTTGTTTCGTAAGAACAGTTCAGTCAGTTACTATGTTTATGAATCATACAAATTACCCTGATTCTGTTTCTTGATCCAAGCTCGACGTACTTTCCTCGACTCGCCGTCGGATTAAACTCAAACACCAGGAGTCCGCGTCAGCTGAAAATCATTCGCGGAGTTCAGGTAGCAGAGTTCAGGTAGTCTGTCTCTTCCCCCAGGTAACTTCGTCTCTTCAGTTAGTTACTTCTCTTGGGATGCCTGGATAAACTTCAACCCCTGGTTGGGTCCCTTCTGAGAGAGTACATCATCGACGTCTTGAGATAGTCAGTCTGACAGACAACAGCGAGCGGCTCTCGATTGCAGTGGAGCCCCGAGATAGTCGGACTCGTCAACAAAACATTGGGCAACCCTTATTTATTTACTGTCTCGATTGTTTTATTAAAATGTTCTTTCTCACCTGACTCAACAATCAGACGACTGGGTTTCTGGATTGCCCATTTATCCAAAGTTCTGTGAAGTCTAAAGCGTGGGTGTCTCAGTTTTTTGAATGATCAAAGAGCAGCACTTTCCAACAGCAAGTTTCAAATCGATCAGACTCGATCACAGAGCAGTCTTGGTCAGCTCCCCGAAACAACGATGTATGGCAGCGGCTTTGGTAGCCCGTTGAAACAAACGCCAACGCAGGTGGCGTCTTGGATCAAGCTCTTGAAACTGGCAAAATTCAGGCTATGGTAAGCCCTTTGGAAGTGATAATTCTAGGCAACGGCTATGGTAAGCCCCTTGAAAACGATAAAGTTCAGGCACCGGCCATGGTAGGCCTCTTGAGGTAAAAATTTGCGAAACAGCGGGTATGACAAGCCTCTTGAGGTGAACAATGCAGAGCGCCGGCTATATCAAGCTTCTTGAGTTGTATAATGCAAAGCGACGGCTCTACCAAGCCTCTTGAGTTGTACAATGAAAAGCAACGGCTATACCAAGCCTCTTGAGTTGTACAATGCAAAGCGAAGGCTCTACCAAGCCTCTTGAGTTGTACAATGAAAAGCAACGGCTATACCAAGCCTCTTGACTCTAATTTATTTGTTATCTCAAGTCTTGAAAAAGACTTACAGAGGACCACCCCTGGGCGGGCTTTTGGCCTCTGTATTTACAGATAACTGAAATTTACTGGCCATCCTTTCACTGCGCGTTCACTGGTTGTTCTGCAACGTGCCGAAATTGTTTCTGGTGACTTATAGGACTGGAGCATGGAACATCTTCTCCGCGATGTTATACGGCATTACTTCGCGTTGTTTTTATACCGACCGGACTATATCAGGTTCAAATCCTCGGTCTTAGGCTCCATTTCGAGTTCTGTAACAGAGCAGGAACTCACAAGACGTGTTGGTTTAATACAAATACTGTTTATTTCTACATGATGACAAGTTAGCTTCTTCGCTAGTCAAAAGGCCTGATGTTAACTGCCCTTGCCAACCCAATACGTCACGATTGAGCATCTCTCACCGCTTTCAGTCTCAATGCTCAATCGTGCTGTATCTGTTTCCCACTAGATCCTAATAATACCCCAGTACTCCATTACTGTTACATTAGGTTAGCGAGCCAAGTTTAAGACGCTGACATGTGTGGACGTGGTGGCATTCGTCCGGCTTTGAAATGAACGTGTTTATGTGATTAACAGTTAAAACTAGAGTTTGTGAACTTAGAATTTTTGTCAAACTTTATAGTACATGTAAATGTGATCGTGGAAGGCTCATTTTGATATATTACTACATTGTTTAAACATGGAGACTATTTGTAAACGTACAGTGCATACATATTGTTTGATCTTGTAAACGTGTAAAACATTAGTGATTGTTTAACTTGTCACCGTTTTGACCTTGTCGACATTGTGATCTTGTCGCCATTGTGACCTTGTCGCCATCTTGTAAACTTGATGTCTATGTCCTTACTGAATGTAATCTTGATGTAAGTGATGTGTCATCAATGTTGTAGAGTGTTGAGATAAATGTAGATTGTCTTTGTGAATTGAGTTGTGGAACGCAAAAAGTTTTGGAAAGAAAGTCATTTGTGTTTTGAAAAAAAAAGATTGTTGACGGACAAAATTACGACCTACAATTACACTCAACGCCATACAAACCTACTCAATACTTAGTGACAAGCAGGCACACACCATCAAATAGACGCTAATTTATTTCCTCCAAAAAACAAAGCAGGTTTTCCGTACCTTGGTACCCCTCTCCTGAACCCCTCTCCCCTTGAACCCCTCTCTTGGTCTAGGGGTATGATTTTCGCTTGGGGTGCGAGAGGTCCCGGGTTCAAATCCCGGACGAGCCCCCACGTCCACACATGTCAGGGTCTTAAACTTGGCTCGCTAACCTAACACATGTGAGATAGTACAAGTACAACGTGATTTGACTTGAGACTCAACGACACAACGTTCAATGGATTTATTTACAGATCATATACAGTACGATGATCACGACAATATATACTTTACACTTCAATACACTTACATACACAATACAGCTCACATGTCTATCTCTCAAGATGTCCAGACACTCGACTTTCAGGCACAGACACCACACAACGCCTTTCTCTCTTCTTGCGTCCGTTCCAGTCCGCGTCCCAGAGCTGTCTGCCGCTAGTTCGCAACTTGCCTCCCACCTGAAGTGGCTTCACGAGGCATGCGTGCGTCTTGCGTCGTCCTTGCCTGACCGCTGGTCGTCTGGTCAGCCAGCAATCTCGCGGGCAGGAAACTACTACTCGCCTGGCGGCGTAACGAAGTTACGGCATCCCTCCTGGGGACTAAGTCGCCTGGCGGGCATAACGATGTCACTGCATCACTGCACTTATTCTGGACTCTGACAGCCGTGATGTCTTACTTCAAATCTGTGTATATTAGTTACTGGAGATTACTTGTTCTTCTTTCTTCATCATCATCATCAAGTGCCGTGCCGGCTGGCGTAGGCGTTCATGGCTCTCCACAGATCTCGGTCTTTGGTTTTCTGGATCAACTCTGCTGCTGATATTCCTCCATGCCACCGTCTCAATCCATCCAGCATCATTTCTCTTGGTCTGCCCTTGCCTCTCTTCCCCTCGATCTTTCCAGTTGTTATGATGTTCTCCAATGCCTCTCTTCTCATCACGTGACCGAAGAAAGATGTTTGTCTCTGTCTTATTGTTGTATATAATGTTCTAGTTTCATTAGCCTGTTTCAGGCAGTCGTCGTTAGTTACTGTGGCAGTCCAAGGAATTCGCAACATTCGTCTCAGGAACCACATCTCTGTTGCTTCTAATTTCTTCTTAATTTGTTCATTTACATTCCAAGATTCACTGCCATACAGCAAAACTGGTTCTACATAGCATTTCAGCACTCTCTTTCTTACACTCAGTGATAGTGACTTATTGCATAAGATACTATTCATTTTCTTAAATACGGCTTTTGCCTGCCCTATTCTGCTCTTAATCTCTTTTGTACATCTTCCATCTGATGTTATAAATGCCCCTAGGTATCTAAAATTATCCACTTGGTTAAGGATTTTTCCTTCTATTTCTATGTCACATTTTGGTGTCACCATTTTCTTGTATATTACCATTGTTACTGTTTTCTTGATATTCAAGGACAGTCCTTTCCTTGCACTCTCTGTTACTACAACGTCTAATAATTGTTGTAGGTCTTTTAAATTATCCGCCACCAATACTGTGTCATCTGCATAGCGTATATTATTTATATTATAACCTCCAACTAGTATTCCTGGCATCTCTTTGATCTCTTTCATTATTACTTCGCTATACAGGGAGAAAAGATCTGGTGACAAGACACACCCCTGTCGTACTCCTAGCTTTATCTGTTCGTAACTACTCTCTTTATTTCCCATTTTAAATGCTGCTACTTGGTTCCAGTAAACATTCTTTATTATTCTTACATCTTTTCCATCAATGTTGATATCTTCCAACATTTTAATCAGTTCATCATGTTTTACTTATCAAATGTCTTAGTATAATCTATGAAGCACAAATATATGTCTCTCTGTTTCTCTATTGACCTTTCTATTAGTGTCCGCAATGTATAAATTGCATTGTTTGTGCCCTTTCCTTCCACAAATCCATACTGTTCTTCACTAATTTCCATTTTTATTTTCTTTTTGGTTCTTCTCATTATGATTCTGAGTAGAAGCTTAGTAATATGGTTTATAAGGTTAATTGTACGAAAATCTTCACAATCAATTGCTCCTGGTCTTTTTGGTATAGCTATAAATACAGATTTCAGCATATCACTGGGTAAATATCCACTGCTGTAAATATCATTCAACATTTTGGTTAATATATCTACTCCAAATTCTCCCAATACTTCTAATTCTTCTATTGTGATTTCATCTGGCCCAGCTGTTTTTCCTTTCTTCATACGTTTCATAGCGTCAGCGACTTCTTCTTTCAGAATAGGTGGACCTTCTAAGTTACTATCTTCTGTTAATTCTTCCCTTTCTCTGTCATATAATTCTCTTATATACTCATTCCAACTCTTCATTATAGCACTTTCCTCTAATAATATCTTTCCTGTTTTTGATTTCAATCACCCTGTATTTATTCTTATTTTTCTTCCTGTAAGCTCACTGATTTGTCTCTGCATATTTTTTGTATCTTTAATAGAATTTAATTCAATTTTTTTGCATTGCTCGTTTAACCAACTTTCTTTAGCCTTCCCACATTTATCTTTTATTTCTTTATTTATCTTAGCGTATTCCTGTTTGTCATTTTTACTCTGTTTTCTTTTATCCATCAGTTTTAAGATTTCTTTATTCATCCATTTTTTCTTAACTATTTTGCCTCTCTCCGGTAATACTTCTTTGCTAGTTTGATGAGTGGAGTCCCTTAACATTTCCCATTGTTCATTTATACTCTGTATTTTAGCTATCGCATTGTACCTATTTTTCACAGTCACTCTGTATTGTTCTTGCATTTCTTTATCTATTTTAAGAACCTCTTTATTAAGTCTCATGTTCTTAACCATTTGTTTCCCTCTCTTTAATCTTACTTTTATTTGTCCACATAGTGGTACATGATCACTATTACAGTCAGCACCAGGCATTGTCATTACATTAATTAAAGCATTTCTAAATCTTTTATTAATTAGTATGTAGTCAATTTGGTTGCGTATTTTCTTATCAGGGCATTTTCATGTGTACAGTCGTCTTTTATGGTGTTTAAACCATGTGTTTCCAATTATCATATCATTGATATTTGCCCATTCTATTAGCTTTTCCACTCTTCCATTTCTTGTACCTAAACCATAATTCCCCACTACATCCTCCATTTTTCCCTTTCCTACTTTTGCATTAAAATCACCAAGTATTATTTTTATTTCTTGTGATCCAATCTGAGCGATCACCATTTCTATTTCGTCGTAAAAGTGTTGTATTTCTTCATCCCTACTGCTTGTTGTTGGTGCATATACTTGTATACTATTTATATCTAATGGTTTGCCTTTGATTTTTACCATAATAACTGTCTGAAATACACCAGTATCCATTAATTGACTTGGCTGTTTATTCGTCTAATAATATTCCTACAACTTTTTCATGAGTATCCCCTCCAGAATAAATTATTGTGTGATTGTCAGATGTAATTTTGCCCGATCCCTTCCATCTCATCTCACTAACGCCTAGTATATTCATTTTCATGTTATCCATCTCTCTTAGAACATTGGTTCTTTCTTTATATTTACATATAATATCGGGTTGATTCGGTTATATGTTATTATTGTAATTCTCACGTTAAAAAATCTCCTATCTAGATGGTTTTTGTTGTTTTTTATGCCCACTAATTTTTGTCTTACATGGGCTGGTCGATGTCAGTTTTTTTTTATTTCTAGGTAATCATCTGTTTGTGTGTCACTAGCCTATGCGTGTTGCGTCTCATAGACATCACTTATTGTTTATCATTCATTCGTGGATATATATGTATGTCTAACACTATTTACAGAAACTTTCTACAGCTATTTGTTATATATTCGAGGGAGTATAGGTAACACCCCTCCCCCCACTACTAAATTTCTTATAGAGTGACTGTGTGAAGACAGAGGGATATTATCAGCACTAGGAATTTATGTAAAGTCTGAGTGGTGGTGAACTTAGAAAAGGCACACAAAGACTAGAAGAAGTGTCTTTATATTATAGTTGGCTGACAGACAGCAACGTGTCCATAATTACAAAGATGCCTACTTTAATGGAATACATCGAAGCAGGTGAACGAATAGGACCTGAAGCGAAAAAGATTTACAGGAGTTTGCAGAAACAAAACTCAAAGAAGAGCTGCAACTTGAGAGAGAAAAGAGGCATAATGAACGTGAAGCCAAACGCCTACAGGGAGAAAAGTTAGCTGAAGCCCAACGCCTACAGGAAGAAGAGTTAGCTGAAGCTAAGCGCCTACACGAAGAAAGAGAGACACAAATGAAACTAGAAATGGAAAAACAAAAGTATCAGTTTCAGATGGAAACTGAAATTGCATTAAAAAATTAGAACTAGCATCTAAGGGTCAAAGTGAGGAAGGCAGAAGACCTTTACAGTCGTCATAACGATTGAAATTGCCATATTTTACGGATTGAGGCAATCTTCGAGCGTATCGTGACAGATTTTGAGGCTGCATTTAAGGCTTTATATATTCCAGAAGGAGAGTATGCTATGAGGCTGAGTGAGTATCTGACGGGAAAGGCCCAAGATACCATGTTCAATTTACCTGTGGCAGAAAGAAACAATTATACTATTCTGCGTCAACGCTTGCTTACAAAGTTCAACCTAACTGAGCATGGATACAGAACAAAGTTCAGACAATTAGTGCCAGAGACAAATCAGGATTTTACAGATCTTGTCAATACAGTGACGAACATATTTAATAAATGGGTGGAGCTTGCAGAAGTTGGAAAAAATTTCAGTTGCTTAGTCGATTAGTCGCTAAGGGATAAGATATTATCGTCATGTAATGCAGATTTTAGTGGCTTTCTTTCAAGAACGCAAACCAAAGGACATAGACACAATGTTCCATTTGGGGCAAAACTACATGACTGCACATCCGAACAGCTCTATTGGCAGACAAATTGGTGAGGAAGTAGTCTGTACAGCTTATACTAAACAGGATCAGAAGCCAGGTATGAAACCAAGGTCTAAGAGTGTGGATTCAGCACAGGGGTATGAGCAACAAGGACTTCAAAACTATGGTTTCCGGAGCAACCATTTTGGCAAAGCTGGACGTTACCCATACAAAAGGGGGAATTGTGGGAGCTGGAAGCAAAAAATGGCGGAGTGTGATGTACAACCATCCAGTGGACCAACGAATAACAGAAAAAAGGAGATCATTAGTTTCAAATATGGGTAGAAGGACAATTTCAGCTACCAATGTACGGGTGGGGAAACTGAGCACTCTAATGCAGCCCGAATGATTGAGACACTTAACAATGAGAGTTGTGAGGGATGTAAGCCTTTGTTCGACACAACCAGTAAACCTATCTTGATATGTGGGCACCCATTCCAGCGATGTCATCGGTACACTTAGGAGGGAGTCTAAAGCTGCACCATGGATTCGTCAATGATAGTCCAGTATTAACCCTCAGGGATTCCGGATGTACGACCATAGGAGTAAGAAAGAGTTTGGTAAACCCCTCGGATGATATAGGAAAAACGGTCAAGTGTGTAACGTTTAATGGAACAGTAGAATTTTACCCATTGGCCTAGATCACAGTGATAACACCATTTATCACAGGAATAGTGACAGCGTGTGTTCTAGACTCCCCAGTGGCAGATCTGATCATTGGAAATATACCAACAGTGAAAGAATGTACAGAAGAAGAAATCGACCACTGATATCAAAAATATTAGGTGAGAAGCAACGCAGTAGTTACTAGAAGACAAACAAGATTAGATACTATAGCTGAGGAAGAGATGACACGCGAAGTAGACACCGAGACTGAGGACAAGGATAGTACAACTGAGCAGGTGAGAATGGATCTCAAACAGAGATTTAGTGACTCCCTGAGACAAGATACTACTCTGGACAAATGTTTCCAATGGTGTAGTAAAGTAGAACATAGGCAATCAAAGAAGGGTAGATGGTGCTTCGAAATGAAGAACAATATTGTCACTCGCCGTTTTTCAGATGACAAAACTACACGTAGGCAAGTAGTGGTACCCTTAGCATATAGAGAGATGATTATGAGAACATCGCATGACATTCCATTCGCAGGGCACATGGGAATAGCGCGTACACAACATAGAGTCCTATCCCAGTTTTATTGGCCAGGGTTTAGCAAAGATATAAAAATATATTTTAGATCCTGTACAACGTGTCGGAAAATGTATCCAAAAGGAAAGATGGCAAAAGCACCGGTACAAACTACGGACCTGAAGGTCAGACCGTTTCAAAAAGTGGCCATCGACATCATTGGCCCATTCGCAGTGATAGTCCAACAGGAATCATAGGTATATATGAGCATGGTTGATTTTTGCACCAGGTGGCCAGAGGCAGTTTAGTTAAAACACATTACGACAGAAGCCGTAGCTTGAAGCATTGCTAACGTTATTTTCAAGGTTAGGTTTCCCTAACGAAATGTTATTAGACAATGGTCGACAATTTACCTCTCAGATGACGAAAGAAGTGAACAGACTGTTGAACATTACACAAGTTGTCACATCAGTTTATCACACAATGAGCAACGGAATCTGTGAAAAATATTAACGGGTCCCTTAAGCAGATGTTAGCTAAAGTCACTGCAGAGCAACCAAGTGATTGGGATAAAACTTACCAGCTATCCTGTTCGCATATAGAGAAGTGCCACAAGAAAGCACTGGATTCTCACCATTTGAGTTGTTGTATGGGGCAAACCCAAGAGGCCCCATGACCATATTGAAAGAGTTAATAACAGGGAAGAGTAACGATAGTAATACGATTTCGTCGTATGACTTATTCTTGAATATTAGAGACCGAATTATTGCCGAATGCCAGAATGCACGTGATGCCCTGTAAATGTCGGGGGCTAGGTATAGACAGTATGCTAATAGAAAGTCAAAGCTGATCTCTTTCCAAGATAACGAGGAGGTGTTACTTCTGCTGCCAGAAATATCTAATAAGTTGTTAGTGACTTGGCATAATTGTCAGTAAAGTGTCAGATGTGGACTACAGGGTGAATGTGAAAGTGAAACACAAAGTGTATCATGTTAACATGCTAAGACAATTCGTTCCACGACCAGAAGCCTTACAGCCCGTCACATAGGCAATTATTGACGAGGAGGCAAGTCAGACAGCATGTTCTGTTGTCAATGACGAAGAAGCATCAAGCGACAATGACGTGCAGATGCACTTACCAATCGTGGCACTGAGACAGACAAAAACATGGAAAGATGTGTTCATTAATGACAGTGCGGAACTTAGTGACAAAGCAAGACTAGTCAAGATATTACAAAATACTCTGATGTCCTGACGGATATACCAGGGAAGACAGACTTGATGACACATGACATCAAACTAACAGAGGACCAACCAATTAGAGTGAAACCATACCTTATCCCACATCATTACAGAGCAGCGGTAGACAGTGAGATAACAGAGTTACTGAAAATTGGGATAATTTCCAGATCAGACTCCCCATACTCGTTCCCCATGGTAGTCATTAGGAAGAAGGACAATAACTTACGATTGTGTATAGATTTCAGGAGATTGAACAGCATCACTATTGGTCAGTACTGATGATTTACTGACGCAAATATTTTCTGCAAAGTATTTTAGCAAGTTGGATTTGGAAAAAGAATACTGGCAAATACCCATGCGTGAAACAGCCAAACCGCTAACAGCGTTTGCCACCCCACATGGGCTATTTCAGTGGAATTACATGCCGTTTGGGCTAGTTAACTCACCAGCAACGTTCGTGAGGATGATGAGGACACTGTTACAGGGACGTAAGGATGTTATCAATTATATAGACGACATTTGCCCGCTCAGTAAAATCATGGAAGATCACGTGGCAGGACTAGAATCCTTGTTTGAGAATTTGAGACAACATAACCTGACTGTGAAGCCGTCCATTGTCTAAATTGGATATGAGGAAATAAGTTTCCTTGGACATGTTATTGGCAGCGGGGTACTGAAACCAGAAGATACAAATGTGAAAAAGATTCTGGATATCCAAATACCTAATACGAAGAAGCAAGTTAGCAGCTTACTCGAGTTAGCAAACTTCTATAATAAGTTTATAAAACACTTTTCTTCCATCACGTCAGTGTTGTCCGAGTTGACTAAATAGGGCAAACCTAACAAAGTTGTATGGACACAGCAGTGTGATGATGCCCTTAGAAGGATTAAGCAGGTATTTTCCAGTTATCCCATTTTAATACTCCCTAATCTGGATCGACAATTTACCCTCCGGGTAGACGCATCATCGACAGAAATCGGAGGATGTTTGATGTAAGAAAAGAACCACCTCATGCATCCAGTACTATACGTCAGCAGAAAACTCACGCCACCAGAGGAACATTACTCAACACTAGAACGTGAGGCCCTGGCGATTGTATTGTCGGTACACAAACTCTCCAAGTATTTGTTGGGCAGACAATTCATTCTACAAACTGACCACAGACCACATACATTCATCCATACGGCAGCGATGAAGAACGCACGGGTTCATCGCTGTAGCATATTGTTGCAGGAATATGCATTCTGCCGATGCCCATACGGGGCGAAGACAACACCATGGCAGACCTGCTGTCAAGGAATTACCAAGGGCATGAGGCCACATAAACAATTAACATGTGGTTCTATATCCTATCTGGCGTGGGTTATTATGGTTTGTTATTAATACAATATATTGGGCGATGGAAGACAAAGGCAATGCAGCGCCTCGACATGTATTCATGGACAATTATAAGTTTACTGGACAATTATTAGCAAAGTTACATAGTTTGTGAGTTCTTGAAGATATTAATAGACCTGCGGGTACACAAATATAATGTTGTCTATGATATGTTGATTATTATGCAATGTATTAGCTCACGCATTGGTACAGAAGATGGAAAGTTGGTTGTGTTGATGTGTGGGGAATATGGGAGGCTACTATGATTACTTGATGTATTATTTAGTGTGGCAGCTGGAGTAAGATGGAGTCATACTTACGGCTACCCAGGCAATGTTACTGGATTATTATTTTTGTTTTGTGTGAGAAGCATTACTCTCACATCATTTGAAAACGATATTTTCTATTGAGGAGGGGGTAGTGTAACATGCCTGGGTTCATTAACATTGGGCGTGACGGACCTAAGCGAAAGTAGTACTATATAAACAAGCTAACCGGCCCTGAGAAATAATAGACGGAGGTAAAATGAGGCTGAGTGGTAGGTCCCCGGAAAAGGCAAATAAGAAGACAGACGGGGAAGGCTGGAGGCAGTGAGTTTAAGGGGGGAGTCGAGGAGGCGTCAGCCCGCTAGTGTGGTTGTGAGGCAAACAGTTTGGGCTGGGGAGGAGTGTTGTGTAGAGTCAGGGGACTGGATAGGGAGTTGAGGCCTAGACCCAGAGTGGGTTGGATCGAGTGAGTTCGGGCAGGGGAGAGTGGCTGGTTAACGGTCGTGGTGGATTAGATTAAGAAGGCCTGTAGAAGGCAGTGTTATTTGAGTGTTAGGTTGTGATGAAGATATATTCTGGAATTACTGTTACTGGATTTATATATGTTGCCTGTTTCAGTGTTAATTCATTATTAAAAGGATATTCTGTGCGCAAACACAATCTTGTTCAGTGACTATAGTGCGTTCACATTTGTTCCCTCCATATAAAAGTCCATATCTCAACAACCAACTGAGGGAAAATTATGAGATTTAGCATATAACCGTATCATCATGTCCACCCAACAAAAAATATTTTGTTCTGGAAATTGTACAGCAGATTTCAATGTTTGTTTATATGCGGTATATAATTTACGAGTCAGAGATTAAGTTCATAATTTTAAATGTATTACCCCGTCAGCCAGACAATCAGGGTTCAACGTTGAATATTTTGCGTGTTTCACGGGATTGGCTTTTTGCCAAGAACCCCGCGCAGTTTAAATTGGCAGTCTTCAGGAGGTGTCGTCGAAATGTGGGTTATTTCATGAAACCAGATTTTTTTTTCTTAACTCTTACCACTTATCGCTAATATTGAAATATGTGAATATTTTTCAGTGGGATTGAATTCGAAATTGTGTACACTTCAAAGTATGAAGTTGTACACATATTTTTGTCAAGAACCTGATCGCAGGAAACTGTGTTATACTATTACAAATTCCGAAAAAGAACAGTGCATGCATTGGGTTTGAGTAAGCGGTCATTTCTTCGATGGGTGCAAGAATCTGGAATTAAACCACCAAGCAATAACCAAATGGTAGGTAGAAAGGTTATTGTAGACAGCTTTGACAAGGATTTCATAAGTGAGTTATTATACAAATGCTTTAAAAAGCGCTTAAAAATCGACAGGGTCGACTTCATTGCACCGGGTTCTATCCCATATGGCTCGGTCTCTTTCTGGAGCGCGGAAAGCATCGCACAAAGCACGAACTCCGCAGCTCTAGCTACGAACCACAGGAGTCTCTGAAAAATTTAACTCGTGAACCGGAGGATGCGGCCCGGAATCGAACCCACAACCTTTGGAGCGCGAGTCAAAACGCTTGACCACTTCGACACAGAGACTCCTAACATTATAAAACTCTTTGGATTTTTCATTGGCACCTTGCCGTCTTGACAGACGATAGTTTGTGCTTTAAAAAGGCATAATAACTTTTAACTATGGCGGTAGCGAGTGTGACTGATAAGGCCAATTTGCGCTGTAAATGTCCGTTCATAGTGGGTGCATGTGAACACGTGGTCATTTCCACCATCATGCACCATCTTACGTCTCAAACGCTTGGTGTGTGACTTTTCTGCAATAATTTTCTCCATTGACTTTATTCCATTTCTGATATTTGCCCTCCATGCAACACGTTCAGCGGCGACTTGCTCCCAATGTGCATTATCAATGCCTGTATCAATCATGTCCCGCTTACACACATCTTTGTATCGTAGTAGAGGTCGACCCTGAGATCTCTTACCCATCTGTAATTCACCAAAAAAGATATCCTTTGGTATTCTACCATCATCCATCCTCCTAAGATGTCCTATCCATCTAAGTCTACGAAGACTGAGCATGGAATAAACTGTCACACAACCTGATCTTTCCAATACTTCAGTATTTGTGATTTTGTCTTGCCACTTAATACCAAGAATTCTTCGCAGACACCGCATATGAAAGCTGTTTAAGTTGTTCTCTTGGTGTGAGTAAGTTGTCCAGGTTTCACTGCCATAGAGAAGAGTACTAAGGACACAGGCTTGATAGACAAGGACTTTTGTTTTGGCAGTAAGCTTCCTGTTCTCCCAGACTCTTTTTCTTAACCTGTTCATTGTTGTTGCTGCCTTACCAATCCGGATGTTGATTTCCTGATCTAGGGATAATTTGCTATTTACCACTGATCCTAGATATGTAAAATGGTCTACTATCTCTAGTTCGGCGTCGTCAATAAAGATTGATGGTACCCCATGTGCACCTTGTGACATAATCTGTGTCTTCTTTTTGCTAATTGTTAAACCAAATTCAGAACAAGCATTGGAGAATGCAGATAGTAGACATTGCAATTCTTCCTCAGAGTGGGTCGTAACTGCAGCATCATCTGCAAAAAGCAACTCTCTGATCAGTACCCTCCTAATTTTGGTCTTAGCCTTCAATCTCTGAGCATTGTAGAGGCCGCCATCTGAGCGTGAGTGAATGTATACACCACCATCCTGATCATGAAATGCATATTTCAGTAGAAGTGAAAAGTATATTCCAAAGAGGGTGGGAGCTAGTACACAACCTTGCTTAACTCCACTCTTGATTTCAAATTCTTCTGAAGTTGCACCATCAAACTTGATTATACCCTTCATGCCTGTGTGGAACGATTCCACAATGGACAGAAGAGTTGGTGGGCAGCCAATCTTCTTTAGTGCCTTGAACAGACCCTCACGACTGACCAAATCAAATGCCTTTGTGAGGTCGATGAAGGCAATAAACAGTGGTTGATTCTGTTCACGGCATTTTTCTTGCATTTGTCGCAATGAGAATATCATATCAGTGGTAGACCGGTTCTGTCGAAAGCCACACTGTGATTCGGGGTAGACTTGATCTCCTAGGACTTGAAGTCTGCGCAGAACAATTCTGGCAAATACTTTTCCAACAATACACAGAAGTGAGATACCCCTATAGTTGTTGCAGTCGCTCCGATCGCCCTTGTTCTTGTACAGTGTTATGATGCTTGAATCTTTGAAATCCTGTGGGACTTGTCCTTCACGCCAGCATAGCTCTATTAGCTGGTGGATCTGTAAAGTGAGTGTGTCTTGCCCACTCCTGATAACCTCTATTGGAATCCCATCCTTACCTGGAGCCTTGCCAGATGCAAGTTCATTTATAGCACACTTAACTTCTGTTATGGTGGGAAGTGTGTCCAGGTGGTCAAGAGTTGGTAGAGCCTCTATGGCGTTGAGAGCATCATCCGCTAGTTTGGTCTCACTTGAGTAAAGCTCCAAATAGTGCTCTACCCATCTGTCCATCTGCTGTTTCTTATCAGTGATGATTTCTCCAGTCAAGGTTTTCAATGGTGCACTTCTTTTGATCACTGGACCGCAGGCTTTCTTTATTCCTTCATACATGCGTCTTATGTCTCCCTTATCACTTGCGATTTGAATGGACTCACATAACTTGATCCAATAATCATTTGCACACTGCCTGGCAGCCTTTTGCACATCCTTCCTAGCTTGCCTAAGCTCACTCAGAGTGTTACGTGTTGGTCTTTCCTTGTTTCTTAAGAGAGCTTTCTTCTTCTTATCAATCAAGGGCTGCAGAGTCTCGCTGTTGGCCGCAAACCAGTCCTGCCTCTTATGATCCACAGTGCCGTAAACCCCTACGGCAGTTTTATAAAGAGTTTCCTTAATTTGACCCCACTTTTCATTTACTGTACAATTTTCTGGTGTATCAGTGAAAGCGTCTTCAAGTTGCTGTTGAAACTGAAAGCACTTTTCAGGATCATGAGTGTTAATAATATTAATCCTGAGGCTAGATTTGTGTTTAGCTGTGTAGATTCTCTTTGGTCTCAGTCTAACCCTTGCAACAACCAAAGAATGATCCGTATCACAGTCAGCACTGTGGTAACTACGAGTCAATGATATATGGTTCAGATGTTGTCTCCGTGTGATGATGAAGTCCAGCTGGTGCCAATGGCCGGATCTTGGATGTTTCCATGTGACCTTATGCATCTCTTTTGTTTTAAAAAAGGAGTTTGTAATACATAGGTCATTACTGGTGCAATGCTCCAGCAGCCTTTGCCCATTTTCATTCATGCGACCGATGTTGTATTTTCCAAGGCACACTGGCCATGAACTCGAGTCCTTGCCCACACGAGCATTGAAATCACCGAGCATATAAATGTAGTCAGATTTTGGAACTGCCTTGATCACGGAGTCTAACTCCTCATAGAACGAATCCTTCACATCATCAGAGGAATCGAGTGTCGGTGCATATGCAGTAATAATGGTGGCAAACCCACAAGAGGTTGCCAAGCGCAGGGATAATAGTCTTTCATTTCCTCCTGCTGGAATTTCAATCATTCCCAGTAGCGAATTCTTCACTGCAAAGCCGACACCGTGTTGCCTTTTTTCTGCCTGCCCTCTACCCTTCCAGAAAAAGGTGTAGTTGTTTTCCCTGAGTGACCCTTCCTCAGCGAGGCGAGTCTCCTGCAGGCCAGCAATATCAATGTTTAGACGATTGAGTTCGGCATCAATCACAGCCGTTTTTCTCACATCGTCAATATTGGTCAAGTCAGTGGAAAATCCTGGACACATGGTTCTCACGTTCCAGGTTGCATGCCGTAGCTTGAGGTTTCTATTTTTAATTTTTGTTTTTGTTTGTACCTGGTGCATTGGTTTTACAGCCTGCGATTCAGATTTTGTCCTAGCCCCAAGCACCCATTTAAGCAGGCAGGCTGTGGCGGATCAGCACCCAATTGTCTGGGGGCTGCCCAGCTTGAGGCGGGCCGTAGCTGATCAGTGACACCTATAGGTGTCTCCCACCGTCAGAGGCAACGCGTGGCGCCCCATGTCTACGCCAACTGACAAGGACTTATAACCCGTAACAGTTGCCTCTCGCTTTGATTCCGAGACCAGTTAAGACCAGGGATGGAGTTATTGCCTCTCCATAGCACAAAGCCTGGGCTAAAATATAGAGATCATGTGTTGCCCATGCAGCATGATCCCTCTCTCGGCCTGCCTAGTTTACTCCAGAGGAAAGGTAACACCCCTACATCTGGAA
Source organism: Cepaea nemoralis (assembly GCA_014155875.1). Taxonomy (NCBI): domain Eukaryota; kingdom Metazoa; phylum Mollusca; class Gastropoda; order Stylommatophora; family Helicidae; genus Cepaea; species Cepaea nemoralis. Next base: position 30,017 of record JACEFZ010017235.1, read on the forward strand.
CAAGACAAGCTGCAGAAGCTGCCGGATTAGCAAAGCAATGCTCTAACTGTCCGCCTATCGGAGCTTCGATCCTAGACCAGTCGCCAACCAAGGCTTAGGGCCTGGTCTGCCCTGCCATGACATTTTGTCTTTAGCTTGCATTTCCTCGCACCAGGGTAAGGCTTGTACCCTCCCAATTGCGCTCTTCCGCCCGAAGCCGTTGGCACAATGTGGGGTGTCGGGTTTGGTAAGCGCCGCCCGACGTTCAGCGCTAACAGAAACCAGGTAGTACCGTCTACTGCTATACGGTAGCTCAGTCATATCTGACTAAGACCTGACACCTTTTGGATTTTATATCCAGGATTATCCAGCATTATAAAAATGCTGGATGCCAAAGAAACAGTGACTGTAAGAAAACTTAGGGTTTGGTTGAGAAAGAACGAACGAACGAACGAACGAACAAACTTTATTTTCAAAGGGTTAAGAATTGGGCACGCAGGCCCGTCTAACATTCTGCCCTTCTATCACTCTCTTTCATACATTATTTCATTCACACATCATTCAAGGCTAACAGAGAACAGCAACAATATAAAAGATATGCATTATAAAGGCAGGGCAAAATGCGAACATCAAAACTACACGACACAGTAAAATTAGATAATGGTCTGACACTTGTTATTAGCCATGTGGAATATACTGGCCTACCAAAAGGGGACTGGCTGTTATACTAGGGTTTTGTTATAAGAACAATAACATAGCTATCCAAAACAACTTTGTGGAAAATTATAAGGACATTATCTTCACTTTTAGAAAGTACAAGGGCGGTAGAAATATTCTTTGCGAGCAGCCGCATTTAGGAGCCATGAGAAGCAGATACCTACGTGAAATAAGGGAAATGCGCAAAGAAAATTATGGCATAGTGAATTTAGATGAAATATGGATTAATGCGCACCACACAAGTGATAAGGAATGGCAATCAGTGGATGGACAGATAAAGCGATATGTGCCCAGTAGTATAGGACAGCTTTTGGTCATGGCCCATGCTGGTAATACGTATAAGGCTTACAACAGAATGATGGGCTCGTGTTCGTATCAAAGCATACAGACAATAGGGATTATCATAATAAGATGAATGGTAATGCATTCAGAGATTGGCTCGAGAATACTGTGCTTCCATCCCTAGATAGACCGTTGTGTCCAATTATGGACAATGCATGATATCAATGTTGTGTAGCAGAATATGTATGATTAGGTGGGCAAAGCTACAGCACGCTTGAGCATCAGGATGGAATGGGAAGAAAGATGCTCAAGTCGTGACGTAGTTTGTTGTTAGGGGTTAGTCAACATCTGGGACTGGAGGAGAGAGGTCACCATAATGTCGGAATTGAAATTAAGATTGTTGTAGTGGTCATCAATGTGAAATAAACCTCCATTTATATTTAACCAGAGATCTCGTTAGTCCTCTATGTGTCTGCTTTGTTATAGAGGACGAAATGGTGCCCACGACTCAGGATCGGAACCTGGAGTGTCGCGGAATCTCAATACGCTGTCCATGTAACACATCGAAGTAACTACAAAGTTTTGAAGATCTTTGTTCTGCTTGCATCAATTACCCAGAGACAGGATTACGGCACGGTTCTATACTTGTATTGAACGTTAAAACGAAGTTGATAAATGGCCACTACGTCGTCTGTGAGAGTTACAGCAGCCAAAAGCCCGGCTAGGGGTGGTTGTCTGTAAATATTCTTCTGAATCCTCGCTATAAGGATCTCTTGTCAAGAATCCTCGCTGTACAGGCAGTCGTTATCAGCTGAGATATGAAAACCGGCTTGCCAGGGCGGGTTGCTGTACAATGGTTATCATCTTGCTGAGCAAAAGAGTGAGAAAAACCAGCACGTTTTTTCTGGATCCTTCGAAATAAGAGGCTCAGGAAAAAGAAACTTCAAGGCAGGTCGAATTAAGTAGCAGTTATCTACTTCGCATCAAGATTGTCTGGAGCGAATTGAAAACCGTTGAATCGTGACCTTGAGAGTTTGAAGAAACAAGTTAATCACTCATTTGAAGAATAAGAGGTAATGAGAAGGTCATCAACAGCAGCGATATCGTCAGGGGACTCTCGGAAGTGGGAGGGGCAGACTGGGCTGCCGACCTACTGAAGAGGGGACCCAAATTATCGCTTTAGTGAAGTACTCCAGTTCTCAAGACGTCGCTTTGATGTGCCCTATTATAGGGTGAAAAGAAGCCAGAAGTCTGGTAGGGGCTCAACCAGGGGCTGAAGTTACTGAGACGTTGGAAGAAGAAACTCCCTAACTCCCTGAAGTGCGTGATCGGTTGGAGGAGCATTTCAACTAACACAGACTCCTAGCGTGTGAATTCTACCTGACAGCGAACATAGAGGAATCCGTCTTTCTTGGATCGGGAGCAGAAATTAGGGTAATTTGTAAACCTTACATATCATTTTAAGTACTATTGACTGGTTGAACAATTCTTAGTGTGTAAAGTAACAACGGTCATGTCTTTAAATTAGATAGTTATAAATGTGATTTTGATTTTATTGGTATATACATAAATATTTCAGCATGACAGAACAAGATTCATTGGCACAAGTTTTGACGGGGGTAGGAATGGTGATAGATAGACTTAATACGGTCATGAAACAACAAGGAATGACAACTGAAATTGTTAAGTTTAGTGGACAGGCAAGAGATTTTAAGAAGTGGATAACTTCCATAGAGAAATATGCATATTTGGTATCAGCATCAGATGAAGAGAAAATGAGACTTGCTTATCAGGCAGCGACAGAACCGGTTTCAGATCATATCCGAAGAAAATTAGAGGCTAGAGTAGATGAGACATGGGAGCAGTTCAAAGACGACCTAGCCCATAAGTACGCGGAAATAACGGATCCACAACATGCGTTTTCGGTGTTGAGACAGTCTAAACAAAACAATGGAGAGACGGTACAATTGTTCAGCGATAGGTTGATTAACCTGGCTGAAGAAGCATTCTTAGGACAGAATGTACGAGGAGAAGAGGTGGCGCACAGCACGTATCGTATAGTATCAAGAACCAGATCACGGGACATGTGGCAAGGGCACACGTGGAACACTTAAGAAGAGATAAGGATGAGAAGGGAAATAATAATAATAATTATTATTATTATTCAGACACCGGATACTTAGATGAACAAGTCGTCAGAGGAGCTACAATAACCTCAGGTTTTAGAAAAGATCCAGCACAAAATCAGTTAATAACAACTCCAGTTTACGTTGATACTCAAGAACAGACAATACCGAAAACGATAGAAGAAGAAAATGTGAATGAGAGTCATTATGATAGTATAGAATCTATGGAAGAGGAAATAGGTGCTCCATTTAAGAATACTAGACAAGCAACGAAAAGAAGAATGGATAAACAAAGAGAAAGAGAAGTAAAAAGACAGAGAATAATTAGAGATTATTCAACAAGCGGTGAAGATATGCCTCTACTAGAAAGGTCCTTAAGAAAGAATGATAGACAAATTAGATGGGATATTGAACGGAAGAAATTAGCGGCTGCTAGCGAGGGACATACAGATGAAGAAGAGGAAATGGATGAAAAGTCAGAATCAAATAGTAGTATGGAAGAAACTAATAAGTTATACGAAGAAGAAGATATTGATGTGGAGATAGCACTTATTCAAAGAAACTTGGAGTTATTGAAGAAGTGGAAACGTAAGAAGTAAATGGATAGAAAATATTGCAGATAGCAAGATATAAGTTTCATGATTTAAAAAGGAAAGAGATACTTGATGAAGTATATGAGACGGTGGAAATGGAAAAGGTTTCTATTGATATTTTTCATAAATGGTCTTGAGGAGTAGTTAAGCATTAAGATAACTAAAATAGATGTAGGTTCGAGTGAGGCATATATTTTTTCTCTCTGTGATGGAATTGCTGGTCGATTTTATGTTTCAACTTCTTGAGTTTTCTTAGATAGATAAGTTAGTCAATGGTACAGCAGGTAGATATACTCTATAATAAATAGACAAGTTTTTATTGGTGCTAAAATACCGTGTGTAATGGTAATGATTAAGAAGTTGCTACAAATGAAGGGGAAACAATTGGTGTGTCGAACCACAGGTTCTATTGGTAGATAGTACGCTTATTGTTAGCTAAAGATGTTTATGGAAAGAACAGATATTGTTTTAAGTTAGGAATTGGTCTGTGGTAACAGATATATATACATGGCAGTGAGTTGTTTTCTCGGTTATAAAAATAGTGGAATGACTTGTATGAATAGATATGTGTTACATTGGTTCGTATAGGAGGCCAATGTTGATGGGTCACTTTACGTAGTTAATTCTAAGTGAATTATATTATTTTTGAAAACCTTCTCTTTAGCGAGAAGACAGTTGTTTTATTGAATCTGAGTTTTTAATGCCTCATATATAATATGTTTTTTATTGCTTGATTTGGTCCTGTAAAATGATTGTTATTATTTGATTTTAGAATAGGATTATTGTGTTCTTAGACTTTTGCGTACAAACTATTGGTCCGTAAAAGAGACCAGTAGTGTTAGGTAATACTATAATATTTTCTTCTGATTTGATATGATGCATGTTATATTATTTTAAAATGTGTTTTTCTTTGAATGAGTTGATATTTTTAATTAATATGTGGGGAAACATAAATTTGTGAAAAGAAAAAAAACTACTTGGGGGGTATGATGTCCTGTTTTGATTTTATTTCGCTTCACTCATAATTTAAATAAGTTGTTTTGTGTATTAGGTTACCTTGTTAGTAAATATGTTACAAATTTAATTAAGTAAGTTTAATTTTCAAATAGTTATGGTGTTGGCTAGAATAAAGAAAATACATGGGGCTTTATTTAAGACCCTTCGTTCAGAAAAGAGTTAATAAAACTACTGAGGGCTAATAGAGAGACACATTCTCTTTGTGAATATTATGTGGCTGTGATAATCGGCATGAAGAGGTTCTTATGGATATGAAGTATTAGAAAGTAAAATAGGAGCTGCATTAAAGTCAGCATTATATGAAGATACAAGGTTGGGTATATGAAAAAAAAAGAGAAAAGGGGGGGGGGGAGAGACTGTGAATGGCAGCATATAAGCTGGGGTATATATAGGTAGACAAGGAAGCAGATCATGGGATGTGAGGGGGCAAGATATAGGAGCTGTGAAAAATCAGCGTTAATTAAATTAAAAATGTTCATGGAATATGAACATTGGCTCGTGGTCAAAGATGAGATAACGGAAATATAGACAAGATTTTGGATGGCAATATAAATGTTGAATATGTAAATGTTGAGAAAACTTATATCAACTTGATTTATAGGGAACAAAAATGTATTTCATAAGATGTATTTGAAAAAAAAATTTTTTTACAAAATTTGTTTTGTTGGCAAGAGAGGTAAATGTGATTGTGTTGACTATTCATTCCTTTATGTAAATGTGATTGTGTTGACTATTCGTTCTTTATGCTTTTCACTGGGTGCGCACGCCTTCTTTACTTTTTCTAACTACATTGTTTTCTGTCTATCCTGTGTTGTGAAAGAGTGAGGAATTTCATAATGTCAAGTGTACGATAACGATTTTACGAGCTGTTCTTATGATATATATATATATTTTGTACAGGAACTTTGAAGAGCCAAGAACGAACAAGAAATGTATAGTGGTTTACTATATGGCAGGGGAAAGAGTTACGAATAGATTGTTTTACTTAAAATAAAGTTGGTTTGGGGAAGATTAGAGGAGTTATGGGAGGTAAGGAAAGAGAGGGAATAGAATAGGGGGATTGGGAGTAAAGACTTTTTAAAGGGAAAAAGTCTTTCTGAAACATAGGAAGGTGTAGCAGAATATGTATGATTAGATGGGCAAAGCTACAGCACGCTTGAGCATCAGGATGGAATGGGAAGAAAGATGCTCAAGTCGTGACGTAGTTTGTTGTTAGGGGTTAGTCAACATCTGGGACTGGAGGAGAGAGGTCACCATAATGTCGGAATTGAAATTAAGATTGTTGTAGTGGTCATCAATGTGAAATAAACCTCCATTTATATTTAACCAGAGATCTCGTTAGTCCTCTATGTGTCTGCTTTGTTATAGTTGTTGCCCAAGAAGACAAAATACCTACAGCATCAAGCACAAAGGGAGCAATAAATATATGGTTCCGAATGGAAAACATACCATTTCTAGAAAGGTATTTCTAGCTAGAATTGTTGTCCCTTGTAAAACAGACGCCAAAAAGTAAGAAATATAAAATCGACAAGTTGATAGAAGAGCATCGTCATGGGTGCTTGAGACTTCCGCCCTACCACTCTCATTTTAACCCTATAGAACTTGTGTGGGCTAAAATTAATGGACAGGTGGCAGCTGACAATACTATATTCAAATTATCTGACGTCAAGATACTAATCCAGTCCGCGCTATTAAATATTGATAAAAGTTACTGGGAAAATGTGAGGACCATGTGTTGAAAGAGGAAGAGGACTATTGGAGAAAGGATGGATGTAATTTTACACAACCGAGAGAAGTCATCAGCCTACTGGAATCGTCCGACACAGATTAAGGTTTGAACAGATAGCAGACCTTAATCCGTGTGAACGCTTACTGGGATATGTTGCTCCAACTATTCTGACGAATTGCAGGCCCTAAACATTACAGCATCAGCATAATGTCAATGGCAGCAGTTTGTATTCTACAGTGATGAATTTTCAATTCCGCAAGCCCTCAGCGGTGACAAACAATTGTATTGAACACACACACACACACACACACACACACACACACACACACACACACACACACACACACACACACACACACACACTACACGCATTGAATACCAACAGAAGAGTAATATTGCGGTGGAAACTGACATATTGTAGCATAACAAGAAACGTGATAGCAAACACGTTGTCAAATTATGGGAAAACACACGTGCATACGAATCAATCTATAAACTTCAATGAAAAGAGGACCAACATCTTGGTCGTTAAAAAGAAAGCCCACTACAGAGGCACTGACAACTATTTTCATAGTGTAAAACAGGTAACCATGTTCCGTCTCTGAACGGTAAACAGCAGAGTAGACAATCTTTCACGAAGACTCAAAGCGAGTCTGTCACCCATGTTTACGTGTGAACGAACTACACAGACAGCTGAACAGATCCTTAAAAATGGATACATGATGACTAAATTGCAGTATCATTTCTGGTCACATTAACGCACAGCTATTTGGAAGCTTTTACGAACTCAATATAAAAAGCTAGCATGAATACTTGTGTACACATTATTAACGAGCAGGTGAAGAAGCAAGAAGGAAATGAAAAATAAGGTAAGAAGTATATTCCTTCTACTTTCCTGTCAATTTAGACATTATTTACCCCAACGCCTATGTAAATTCTCTGTCTTTAATAATATTACACATTGCACCCCTCTCGGGATTCTCCGTGGTGAAGTGGTCAAGCCGTCTGACTCGGGCTCCGAAGGTTGTATGTTCGATTCCGGGTCGCGTCCTTCATTTCACGAGTGCATTTTTTCGGAGACTCCCGAGGGTCGTCGCTGGAGCTACGGAGGTCGTGCTTTGTGCGGCGCTTTCCGCGCTGCGGAAAGAGGCTGCGCCATATGGGATAAAAACCCGGTGCAATGCAGTCGACCCTGTCGACTTTTAAGCTACTTCTTTTACTGCACCCATCCATCCATCCATCATGTGCCATGCCGGTAAGCGTGGGCGGTCATGTTCTGCCATCTCACTCGATCACCAGAGTCGTGGATCAGCTCCGTGTTTCTGTCTCGACCATGCCACAAGGCCAAGCCATCCAGGTACTTGCTTCTAGGTCTTCCCCTTGGTCTGTTCCCCTCGATCTTACCAGTTGTCACCAAATTCTCCAATCCATTTCTTCTCATAACATGCCCAAACAATTTTGGCTGTCTACGTCTAATTTCTCTAATCAATTTACGATCTTCATTTGTTTCTTGAAGGACTTGTTCATTGGTCTTTCTGGCTGTCCATGGTATTCTTTGCATTTTCCTCAGAAACCACATCTCTACAGCCATCAGATGTTTTTCAGCCTGACTGCTCATTGTCCACGCTTCACATCCATATAAAAGTACAGGTTCAATGTAGCATCTCAACACTCTTTTTCTCGTTTCAATTGACATCTTTTTATTGGTCAATATGTTTTTCATCTTGCTAAAGGCTACTTTTGCCATGGTGATTCTTGTTCTAATCTCTTCAAGGCATCTCCCATCAGATGTTATTACTGTTCCGAGATAATTGTACCTGCTCACTTGTTGAAGAATATTCCCATTTACTTGTATATTACATTGTGGTATTTCGTCCTTCCTAGTGACGACCATAATCTGTGTCTTTTTACAATTTAATTCTAACCCTAGTTGTTCACTGTGTGTAACAATCGCATCTACTAAATTTTGCAGGTCCTGTTCATTGTCTGCAATCAAGACTGTATCATCTGCATATCTAATGTTATTGATGCATCGTCCCCCAATGTTGATTCCTTCCATATCTTCAATATTTCTGAAAATACTTTCACTGTACAGGGAAAACAGATCTGGAGACATTACACATCCCTGTCTCACACCCCTTTTAATAGGCTGATATTGGCTTACTTCATTATCAACTCTTATGGCAGCTTGTTGTTTCCAATATATGTTTTTTACAAGTCTAAGATCTTTTCCATCAATTTGTAGATCTTCAAGCATCCTTATCATGTTGACATGTCTCACTTTATCAAAAGCCTTTGTGTAGTCAATAAAGCAAAGGTGTAGATCTTTGTTTACTTCTATAGAACGTTCGATTATGTTTCTCAGTATATACACAGCATTTACTGTACCCTTGCCTTCCACAAACCCACATTGTTCTTCTCCTATTTCAGGTTGTATTTTCCTCCTAACTCTCTGCATGATAATTCTTAGCAAAATCAATGAGTGATGTGACTCATTATACTAATTGTTCGATGTTGATCACATTCCAAGGCTCCTGATTTCTTTGGGATTGCAATAAATACAGAATTACATAACTCCTGAGGTATATTTCCAGTATCATATATTGTATTAAGCAGACTGGTAACTTGATCTATTCCATATTCTTCTAAAGCATTAATCATTTCTGTTCTGACGCTGTCTGAACCGGAGGTCTTGCCAGATTTCATATGGTTAAGAGCATTCTGAACCTCCATCTTTAAAATTGCTGGTCCTTCATTATTATTTTGGACATCATACTGTTCGTCTCTGTTATCGTCATAAAGGTTTTTCACATAATCTGACCATTCATGTAAGATCTGATCTTTTTCTATTATGACTCTTCCATCTTTTGTCTTTAGGCAGCCTGCTGATGTACGTGTTCTTTGATTAGTAAGCTCCTGAATTCTTTTGTGCATTAGTTTCGCATTGTTACTGTTGTGTTGTTTTCCAATTTCTCTGCAATTTTTCTCAAGCCATGTTTCTTTTGCCTCCTTACATAAGGTTCTCACTTTTCTGTGAATTTCTTCATATTTGGCAGGATTATTTTTGTTCTGTCTTCTTGTTTCCATTAGTTGTAAAATTTCTTCAGTCATCCATGTCTTACGGCCCACTTTCTTTACTTTTGGAATAGTTTTTTCTGCTGCGCAACTGATTTAATTCTTCATCGTTTCCCATTGATCATCTACATCTTGAAACAGGATCTCTAGATCAGACAATATATCAAATGTGTTCTTTACTTCTATGTTAAAATTATCTTGTATTTCTTTGTCAGTTTTCAATTTGCACAAGTCATATTTAGGGTTTCCTGCTGTATACTTGACTTTCTTTAACTTTACCCTCAATGTGCCTGTAATTAATCTGTGATCACTGTAACAGTCTGCATTTGGAACTGTTTTTACGACTGTTAACGCATTTCGAAACCTTTTGCTAATCAGGATGTAATCTATCTGGTTTTTAATCCTGCTGTCTGGACTCCTCCATGTCCATAATCTTCTAGGATGCTGTTTAAACCAGGTGTTTCCTACAACCATTTCTTGTTCTTTTGCCCATTCTACAAGTCTGTATCCTCTTTCATTTCTCTCTCCCAAACAATGGTTGCCTACACTGCATCCATCGCCTTGCTGTCCTATTTTTGCGTTGAAATCACCCATTATGATATTTATTTCTGATTTTTTGCAGTTCTTCAAAGCAGACTCCACGTCATTATAAAATTCCTCTATGCTTTCTTCACTGCTTTCACTTGTTGGGGCATATACTTGAATGACATTTATTTTAAAAGGTCTTCCGTTTAATTTTACTAATAGGACTCTGTCTGACAGCTCTACTAACATATCTCAGTAACAGAGTACGCATTTGGACTGCTCACCATGTCAAAGAATCAACTAGTGAAGCTGGAGAGCATTCAGAGCAGGTGATCCTGGAATGCGAAAGAAACGTATATGATGCGAGCCAATTTTGCCGACGATTGCAGACAGGCTTAAGATGTACCACGATATGTCTTATCTCCGAATGGCTGCGGGCAAGGATCGCCTCCTGCATGAAGCCCCGGACACAGATAAATTAACATCGTGCATGGCTTGGATATATATATATATATATCCAAGCTCTGGTGGGGATCTATCTATCTATCTGTCTGCTTGTCTGTCTGTCTGTGTGTTTGTCTGTCTGTCTGTCTGTCTGACTCGGCCCGGCTTCGCCCAGCTCATGGTGGGGTACATCTCATTTAATTCATATAAGTAGTCATATAAGCTCCCGTTCCCGACTATCTGTCTGTCTGTCTGTCTGTCTGTCTATCTGTCTGTCTGACCCGCCCGGTTTCCCCAGTCCCTGGTGGGGAGCATTGCATTTATTTAATTCATATAAGTAGTCATATAAGCTCCCGTTCCCGACTATCTATCTGTCTATCTGTCTGTCTGTCTATCTGTCTGTCCGACCCGGCCCGACTTCGCCCAGGCCCTGATGGGGAGCATGTCATTTAATTCATATAAGTAGTCATATAAGCTCCCGTTCCCCATCCATCCATCCATCCATCCATCCATCCATCCATCCACCCACCCATCCATCCATCCATCCATCCATCCATCTATCTATCTATCTATCTATGTGTGCATGTATGTTCGGCCCGTTCCCGTTAAAAATATAGATAAAATAGAAGAATAGATAGATTGATAGTAGAAAATATGATTGGAAGAGATCTATCTAAAGTAAACTTACCAAGATATCACGAACAGCCAATAAATGGTACTGCAAACAATATGCAACTAACTTTCTGTCACAAAAAATAACTTTTTTTTCTTTAACGAACGAAAATCTTTCGCAGGCCCGTCCTACATTCTGCCCTTCTTCTCTACTTCCTCTCATACATTCTTTCATTCAACATCTCTACTGAAACCGTTGCTGCAGCGATTGATCTTGAGGACGCATACAACAGAGTACCACTGGATTTTTTAATGTTTCAGCTTCTCGAACTAAACGTAAGTCCATTCCTCCTTAGTTGGATCGCTGCAGCCCTCTTCCAACGGAAAGTAGTTTTTAGATGTGGCAGTTGGACTTCGTAACCAACAACAATATATCCTGGCCTACCACAGGGATCACCATTATCTCCGGTACTGTTCAACGCCTACACAGTGAGAATCACCAGTGAGCAGATCACTGGACCTGGCAGGACATTGTCATATGCCGATGATGTTTTAGTAATTTAGTGTATCGTCAGGGTAAGGATAGAGAGGAGGTTGCTGTGGAACTACAAACCGAACTCAATCGCATAAGTACTTGGTGTGATGAAGCTGGGGCAATGGTCAACCCAACAAAGGCAACAGTGACTTGGTTCTCGTTGAATAATCATATTGTCAACACTCCAGCACCAACTGTAATGCTGTGTTCAGAGACGGTGGAAAGAACGCAGGCAATGAATTACCTGGGGAGGACTCTGGTGCTTTCACTGAAACCACAAGTAGCCTGACCATGGAAGTCATGGCAGTGAGTAAAGCAATAACATGGCTCGAAACACAGACATTCACTAGGGCTTGTTTCCTTAGCGACTCAATGAACATGATCAAGAGGATAGAGGAGGGGTCGGTCCGAAGAGAATGGTTGCTGCCTCTGGAGCGGTCTCGACAGGCAGAGATTAGTTTCTTCTTCGTTCAAGGGCATGCGGGAGTACAAGGAAATGAGCGGGCTGACAAGCTCGCAGGTGAAGCTACTGTGGAGGGCGGACGCGCCATGGACCAGGCCGACATTCTGAATGCTCTACGAGAAGTAAGACTTTTGCGAGAACCAAGTGATGACTGTGAATCTACAACAATGGCCAGACTGCGAGAGCAGCAAATTAAAAGAGGGGTGGCCAAACAAGAACAATACGCAGGAAGCCAAAGAAGATTGATAAACCAACACAGAACTGGCGTCGTTAGCCGCTACACGTTGCGGGATTTGCTGATGAGGGGATCCGAGCACTTATGGACTGAAAGGTTCGATGTGCAATGAGGATGATCTGTCGACTAACTAATTAACTAACTAACTATCTCTTATGAAAAAATTCTTTGACAACAAAAGAACAATAAGTATTAAAATGCATGAAAAGTAACTTTTAACATGTGGGTGTAACGCGCCATACATATGAGAATGTGTAAAAAAAAAAAAAAAAAATTAATGTGCTGTTGAAGAAAAATAAAAAGGTGAGTTAGAAAATTTTCACTATTTAAATAGATGCATTATTTTTATGAAAACTATTGAAAATACCTTAAAGATTATATCATTATTTATTATAACTCACATGTCTGTAAATAACTATAGACAAAGAGTTTATAAATCTTTGAAAACAATGCATTAATATGACTATAAAGTATATAGCAATGTTATTAAAAGTTATGCCCCTTGAAATAACTTTTCTTATGTTAAGTCCCCTTGCTATATAGAAATGATAATGAAATTGAAATATTAAATTTTAGTAAGTAAGTAGCCGATTTTACACTAAAAAACTATGACAGTCGGTTGCATGGGAATGAAAAGAAGACGTGTAGAAAATTTCATCTCAAACGGATGGACCGTTCGCGAACGCATAAAGAACGGACCCACATACATACATACATACACTGTGTTTTATATATATATAAATATATATATATATATATATATATATATATATATATATATATATATATATATATATATATACATATATATATACGTGCGTGCGTGTGTGTGTGCATGACAGTATGCGAGTATATGCGTGTATTTATGTGTGTAGCTTGGCTTGGTTAATACAAGACCACTACTATTAAATACGAGTATCTCCATTTCTCTCCCATTGATCACAGAATGAGAATCTTAGCACAGCCCACGGATTCCGTAGCTTCATTGAGGTTTTAATGTATATATACCAGAATCGTATTAGATGTGCAGATGATACAGTATTGGTTGCAGACAATGAGCAGGATCTGCAACAATTAGTAGATGTGGTTGTTGCACACACAGTGAACAACTAGAGTTAGAATTACATTATAAAATGACACTAGATTATGGACGTCACTAAGAAGAATGAAATACCACAATGTAATATACAAGTAAATGGAAATATTCTTCAACAAGTGAATCGGTACAATTATCTTGGTAACAGTCATACCATCTGATGGGAGATGCCTTGAAGAGATTAGAGCAAGAATCGCCAGGGCGAAAGTAGTCTTTAGCAAGATGAAAAACATACTGACCAATAAAAAGATGTCAACTGAAACAAGAAAAAGAGTGTTGAAGTGCTACATAGAGCCTATACTTTTGTATGGATGTGAAGCTTGGACAATGAGCAGTCAAACTGAAAAACATCTCATGGCTGTGGAAATGTGGTTTCTGAGGCGAACGCAAAGAATACCATGGACAGACAGAAAAACAAATGACCAAGTCCTACTAGAAACAAATGAAAATTGTAAATTGATTAGAGAAATTAGACGCAGACAGTCAAAATTTTTTGGGCATGTTATGAGAAGAAATGAATTGGAGAACTTGGTTATAACTGGCAAGATCGAAAGTAACAGACCAATGTGAAGACCGAGAAGTAAATACCTGGATGACTTGGCCACATGGCATGATCGAGACAAGAACACTGAGCTTATCCACGACTCTGGTGATCGAGTGAAATGGCGAGTCATGACCACCCCCTCTTTCCGGCATGGTACATGATGGATGGACCAGAATCGCACATGCTGTACACACTTTTTCAGTGTGTTATCATTATCAAGTGCCGTGCCAGATAGCGTATGCGTTCATGTCTCTCCACAGATCTCGATCTTTGATGTTCTGGATCAACTTCCACGCCACCGTCTCAGTCCACCCAACATCATTTCTATTAGTCTGCTGCTGCCTCTCTTCCCATGTCAGTTGGCAGGTTTTATAATTTTGAGATCCAGCCTGGTCAGCGGCTATTCCAACAGTACTTATTTTTGTTTTGTTTTTTTCCGGCTGCCGGAGACTGTTTTAACTTGTGCGACGTTCATGGGGATAATAATAGTTCTACTCGCCCTTTGAGGAGAAGACTAGATGTGTGATGACTATCACAGGCTTATGGGGGACACTTTTAGAAGAATAATAGAAGTGTGATTGACTATCACATGTTGGTTGGTGGGGGGGGGGGGAATTTTAGAAGAATACTAGGTGTGTACTAGCAGCTGAAAAATGCTGGTGTTGACTGCAACGTCCTGTAAGGGATATGCAACACACACACACACACAATTGTCTATCACAGGCTTAGGGAGGAAACTATGGTGCCGCGGTGGCAAAGTGACTAATAAGACATAAATGTAGGTTGGATCACCAGTTGAGATATGATCAGTTTACTGTCTCCTCGAACAGCACGTTTTCGTGGCTGACCCATCCAAAATAAATATGGCTACCAGACATTTTTCAGACATTTGGGGTTACTTTTCCGTGAAGGAAATCGACGAGGAAGGAACTTGGTCAACCCACCTCGAATAAGTATCGTGTCATAAAAAGTATCAAAGCTTACCATTTGGCTGAGTATAGACGTTGTCTGTTATCATTATCGTCATTTGCCATGCCAATAAATGTGGGTGCTAAAAGCTACACAAAATGGTATTCTGAAACCGACATCATCATAGTATAATACCGAATCATACCAGCTTCCATAGACAATACATTCTATTGGTGAAATGCTGCGAACGTACATCAAGTTTTGGCTTTATAAGTTAAGGTTCGTTGGTTGGGAGGTGTCAGAAGGACATGAGTTTTAACTCTTTACTTTGCTGTGTTCACAGTCTGGTCGTTGAATGTCTTAAAATGGCTGGCATCTATCGGAGAGTTACTGGTGTAGTGACTTTCCTTCCGACACAATACCAACGTACTATCTCCACGGAAACACAACTGCAGAGATCTTCTTCCCTTGCCAAGCGCAGGAACCAGCTCAAGGTGCAGTACCTATACTTAGGCGTCATGTCTGCCGAGAGACGAGACCTAATTTACCGTAATTATTGCTTCCCCTTGCCTCTTTTTCATTTATCCCAGACCAGGGAAATATTAAATATCTAATTTGTCCTAACAGCAGGAAATTATTGTCAAAGCGGCAAGCACAAAACCTACCATGCGGCTGTGGAATTCCAGGGACATCCATCACATTATCTCCACAATAATAAGTTCTGAAACTTCCGATTCACTGATGGCAGGGCATGGGGATCAACCAACTTTTGTTGAAGTTCAAATGTTGAATGTCAACATTGACTTCTCGTTCAGAAAGCAATGGCAAACTAATGAACGTAAAATTGCCTAAAATATCTAGAAAAACCCTGCACAGTACATTTATAACCCAAAGATCAACGCGAGCGGCATACCATCGAGCACACGGCACTTCTAATTGATCTCTGGTAGCAGTAGATCATGGGATTGATCATGGAGTTGGCGTAAGCCAGCCAGAGAACAAAGACATGCAAGGGTTGGTATAGTTCGTGTAGATGCCCACCAGAACAGCGATATTCAGTGACAGCCAGCAGACAGTGAAACACGCAACAATTAAACCCATCGTTGTAACAGCGTTTATATTGGATCTTGCCCTGCCTGCAGTCATTCTTGTGGGCAGTTGCTTTCGATATATACAGTCAACAGAGCCAATTGAATCGTTACCGCCTGTTGACTGTGTGGTCAACCGCGAGTCTTCTGTTACTTCTGTGCTGCCTTCTGGCAAAGCCATCTGAATATGTTTATATTCTGGCTGCTTCTGCGTTGAGTGGAATCCTTCATCTAGACGCCATACGTCCATTGGTTCTGTGCCACTAGGCTTGCATAACACACGTGGATCATTTAGGTTTTCTGAACAACTAAGTTTTATTGATCTTGTTTTTCTTTTGGTAAATGGATACATGAAACAATGCAGGTAATCTCCACTTTAAATAAACTGTTTTCTTATCCTCTGAAGTTATTCCCACATTATTGTCCCTACTTTCTTCTGGTAAATGAGATGCCGTTGGAAGCTTCGTGTCGATTACTTTTCGATGATTTAGTTCCACTTGCAGTCCTGGCTTTTCTTGACTAAAGTATATTACAGGCTTCCTTTTGTGATATTTTCTAACTTCGCGTAAAATAAGAAAGTACAAGACGAACATGACAATGAGAGGAAAGTCTAACAATGTCAAAATTACAACTAATAAAGACTGCTTGTTGTGGTAAAAAATGCAGGATTTCTTAAAATTAGGACAAAATACTATATGTTCTTTTCCAAATAGATGCCATCCGCTAAGCACGATAGTCATTACAACGGCAGACGGTACAATCCAACACACACCAATCATAAGGAAGCTAGCCTTTTCAGTCAATATTCGGAAAAACAGGTCTACAAACAGCCAGATATCTGTCCAAAGCCATACACGCCACATGAAAAAATGACACCGCAGACAGGATGACGACTAAGATTTCCCTCACATTACAGAGGTCAGTGCCAAGTTCCCATCGTCTATTTTTGATAATATTATAAATTTATTATTTGGTTGTTTCGTGATTTGAAATTTAAATATTGAGCACAACCCACTACTGGCAACGCTGATCGTATTCCGGTATGAACCTAAGGCCTATCCATGTCAATATGAAAGCGCTATACTCGAGTTTCGCTCTCGTTTGAGCTCGTCAGTAGTGCATATTCCTGACCGGATCCGGAAACAAGCCCCGGATCACTGGCATGTGAAGTTGGTGTGTAACCACGCAGCACACGCTGGACACGCCAAATTATTATAACAGAATAATACAACGTTACCCATCGTAGGCTATGCTCAAGATTGCCCAATCGCCGCGACTGACGTCCGTCAATCGATGTGGACCCGAACGATCAGGACTTCTCACTGGCAAGGAACACCAGGCCTCCTAAAATCCAGTGAGCACTTTAGTGCTTCCGTATTGACGTGGATAGGCCTTAGGTTCATACCCGAATACGATCAGCGTTGCCAGTAGCGGGTTGTGCTCAATATTTAAACATTATAAATGCCAAAAGGCATAATGATGAACCCAAGAACTGCGTCACTAACTGCCATTGAAATAATCAGAAACTGTGTTTTATTACTGCTGTCCTTGATTCGTGGTGCCAAACATTTGAATCGAACGCTGACTAGAGCCGCAATCGCTATGAAGTTTCCCAACACAGTGACAGTAGCGACAAGGGAAATACTGCAGCTAGGATAAAACTCGCGTGCAGATCGTCAGTGATCATACTGTCGGGGTGGTCCAGGCTGAGATTAGCATATGTTTCATTACTCATCTCCTCGTCCACTTAGATTGCTGATGTTAAACACAGATTTGAATCCTGGAGAAATAAATAACAGATGCTAACAATAGAACTACTGTTAAATCAATAAATATCCACAGGTAGGGATATAACTGAACACTATAAATGTATTAGTATATTGTCCAATATGTTTTCTTCTTCTTCTTCTTCTTCTTCTTCTTCTTCTTCTTCTTCTTCTTCTTCTTCTTCTTCTTCTTCTTCATCGTACACCTCCAGACATCAACATGAATAAATCCAAAGAATGTAGCAGACAACTTGAGCTTGGTGACAACTCGGTAGAGTGCGTCTTTAAATGAAGCTGCTGTTGGCTGCTTGCAGTCTAGCCAGACGAGTTTGTTACATTGTGATTGAAAAAGGCATAATAACTACAACCTATGGCAGTAAGATCAGGGATGGAGTTATACCTCTCCGTAACTCAAAACCTGAGCTGAATTGAAGAGAACATGCAGTATGATCCCTCTCTCGGCCTGACCAGAGGCTGCCGGATCATTAAAACAACTGTCCATCTGACGAAGCTTCGATCCTAGACCAGTTACAGACCAGAGCTTATGGCCTGGTCTGCCCTGTCATGACATTTAATCCTTAGATTGATTTTTCTCGCACCAGGATATGGCTTGTACCCTCCCAGTTACGCTTCACCGCTGGAAGCCGGTAGCACACTGTAGGTAACGGTTTCGTGAGCGCCGCCCAACATTCGGCGCTAACAGGAAGCGAGTGATACTTTTGGGAGTCTCCGTGGCAAAGTGACCAAGCCGTTTGCCTCGCGCTCCGAAGGTTGTGGGTTCGATTCCGGACTGCGTCTTTCGGCTCACGAATGCATTTTTCTAGGAGACTCCCGGGGGTCGTCGCTGGAGCTACGGAGTTCATGCTTTGTGTGACGCTTTCAGCAGGCCGCCCTGCGGAAAGAGACCGAGCCAGATGGGATAAAACCCGGTGCAATGAAGTCGATCCTCTCGACTTTTAATACTTTATTTAAAGTTGATACCTTTTCTACTGTTATATGGTGGAGCAACTGTAAAGTAAATAATGTGTTCTGCGTATGTTGGACATTTCTGCTCAGGCTGTCTTTTTACCAACTCCAGTTACACTCACAACTGTCTCTTATCGTTAGTTAATTAACAAGTCTGTTGTGCTCTATACGGAGTACGAAGACCGTTACTTCTTCTCTTCTGTGGAGTTGGTAATAGACATACTTTTTCTGCTGGTCTGAATGCTCAATTTTCCACTTAGTTCTATAAATGCTTCTTTTAAATCTCTTGGGAACATTTTAAAACTGCAAGTAACACAGTAAAGATGCCGGTTACCGTGTTTAGTTTGCCTTTGCACAGAGAAACCCTAGTTAATGTCCCAGGCTCCTCGCATAGATCACTGCTAGAGAATCTCATAACAGTGCACGACCTCAGTAGCACCGACAATGATTCAAATCTGTCTATACCAGAATAAGCCCCATGATAAATAATTTTGTTGAGGTCAGCATGGCCGAATGGAAAAGAGCGCTGGTTCTTGAACATCCGGTATGTTGATGCCGAGGTAGCAGACACACTGAGCATGAGGGTTGGACTAAAATGTTGACTTCTCGTCCTCGACTTGGGTACGTAAATTACAAGTGTCTCAGACATCGGAATGGGTTCGCCTGATGGCGAGGGACACTGGTAATAGGGAAAGCTAATCCACAAGCAGAAATCAGTCCAGTGGACAAGAAATAATAGCAGGTGTAGGGACTACGCTTGAGTTTAAAGCGAGCGAGAGCAAAAAACTAAACATTCTTTAGTTGGTAGATTTTCTCATTTAAAGTGTTGTCTGGGCAGCGGCCTACCTGATCTGCACTTTCTGATTTCCAGCTGACGAAGGCCTTTCGACGTGTGTAACGTGAACACAAGCCCTCCCAGTTATCCGTGTCATCGGGATACATGAAGATTTGTGGCTAGGACCAGTGGCGTCGTTCCCGGGGCTTGGGGCTTTAGGTTTTCCCAGGGGAGTTGTCCAGAACTGTGAACTTGTTAGAAATGGGCCATCAGTGGCGCGAGATCAATCTAGGGGTGGTAAATCAAATCACGCAAAGACAGCTAGTCAGGCTTGAACACAGCAGTTACACGCTAGCGAGACATCCTTCGGGTTGTTACGTGTATTCAACATAGAGCACAAAGATGAGTCAGTCAGACATGATGTTCTCCTGCTGTCGTCCTCTGCGTGCATGTTGTCAATCTACTGCCCAGTAAGGAACCGCGGTAACGCAGTGGCTGGCACCGTTGTCTGCCGGTCCGGTGGCCATGTATTCAAATCTCGTCTCCGTGTGGAAGTGGTTACGCCGCCTGCCTCGCTATCCTGAGGGTTGCGGGTTCGATTCTGGCCTGCGTCGTTCGGTTAACGAGTGCAGTTTTCCGAGAGACTCCTGGGGGTCGTCGTTGGAGCTATGGAATTCGTGCTTTATGCCACGCTTTCGGGAAGCACCCCAGCGGAAAGAGGACCAGCCAAATAATGAGACCAATCCCGGTACAATGAGGTCAAACCTCTTGCCTTTTAAAACTGTGTATCTCCATAGGGGGAGGAGGGGGGGGGGGGGGGGGGAAGGAGATATTGTTGTTGAGATCGACTAAGTCTGGTACGGGTTCTAGAACATCGGGGAAGAATTATTGTTGAGATCGACTCAGTCTGGTATGAGCACTAGAACATCGGGGAGGAATTATTGTTGAGATCGACTCAGTCTGGTATGGGCACTAGAACATCGGGGAGGAATTATTGTTGAGATCGACTCAGTCTGGTATGGGCACTAGAACATCGGGAAGGAATTATTGTGTCGAGATCGACTCAGTCGGTATGGGTACTAGAACATCGGGGAGGAATTATTGTTGAGATCGACTCAGTCTGGTATGGGTACTTCGACATCGGGGAGGAATTATTGTTGAGATCGACTCAGTCTGGTATGAGTACTAGGACATCGGGGAGGAATTATTGTTGAGATCGACTCAGTCTGGTATGGGTACTAGAACATCGGGGAGGAATTATTGTTGAGATCGACTCAGTCTGGTATGGGTACTAGAACATCGGGGAGGAATTATTGTTGAGATCGACTCAGTCTGGTATGGGTACTAGGACATCGGGGAGGAATTATTGTTGAGATCGACTCAGTCTGGTATGGGTACTAGAACATCGGGGAGGAAATATTGTTGAGATCGACCGAGTCAGGTACGGGTACTAGAAAATAATCGCGGAAGTAATGGCGACTGGCATGACATTAACCACTTCCAGTGCCTATGGGTCTTTGAAAATACGGAGCTAGCACGATATACCCACTAAGCTTCATGGCACTGACAAAAGGTCCTTGCCTTTTACTTACTACCTAATTCTGCCCGCTGCAGTGGCGCAGTGATTAGATGCTAGCCTGGCGGCCCGGTGGTCATATGTTTGAATCCCCACCATCCATCCATCATGTGCCATGCTGGAAAGCGTGGGCGGTCATGTTTTGCCATTTCACTCGATCACTAGAGTCGTGGATCAGCTCCAGATTTCTGTCTCGACCATGCCATGTGGCCGAGACATCCAGGTATTTACTTCTTGGTCTTCCCCTTGGTCTCTTCTCTTTGATCTTGCCAGTTGTCACCAAGTTCTCCAATTCATTTCTTCTCATAACATGCCAAAACAATTTTGACTGTCTATGTCTAATGTCTCTAATCAGTTTACGATCTTCATTTGTTTCTTGTAGGACTTGTTCATTGGTTTTTCTGTCTGTCCATGGTATTCTTTGCATTTTCTTCAGAAACCACATTTCCACAGCCATCAGATGTTTTTCAGCTTGTCTGCTCATTGTCCACGCTTCACATCCAAGTAAAAGTACAGGTTCTATGTAGCACTTCAACACTCTTTTTCTCGTTTCAGTTGATATCTTTTTATTGCTCAGTATGTTTTTCATCTTGCAAAAGGCTACCTTCGCAATGGCAATTCTTGTTCTAATCTCTTCAAGGCATCTCCCATCAGATGTTATGACTGAATCCCCACAAAGGCAGGGGATTGTAAGACAATTTACTTGGGCTTTCAGGACGACGGTAGTATCGGGCAAGTACATTCGGTCAGCGTGATATTGAGTACGTCGCCTATCTTGTATCGACTGGTCTATGGAAATAGTTAACTGCATATCCTTTACAAGACTTTGCAGCCAACCACGGTATTTTTTAGCCGTCTGTGTTTTCGTGGCAAGTTTTACGTTAAGTAGCTTGTCATTGCTTTCTGACAGACCACACTCATACCATTGTATGAAAACCAAGACAAGGCGGTCTCCTGCCAAATATCCTGCAGCTGTGTTTTGAACACGGTATGTAGGATTGTGAATTGCTTTCGAAACCCCTTCGCCACAGCAACGGCTCTTTGTTAAATCGCAAACGCAACTTATCACAAATGCCAGAAGGAGGCAGATATCATTAGTTGGCCACATTATGAGAAAACAAACATTGGAACCAATGAAAACTGAAAAGATTTGTGGAAAGAGACATAGAGAAAGACAGCGAGAGAAGGCAATAACTGGGACATGTTGTGACAACCGAAAAGATTTGTGGAAAGAGAGATCGAGAAAGACAGCGAGAGAAAATGATTGACAATCTTGGCACGGAAGGTAGTCAATGAATTAATTAATGCCGTCGGTGATCGCAATTTGTGGAGAAGCATGATTGTACACACCACGCGGCAAGGCACTAGATGATGATGAGTTTGCCACTGCTTTGAGAACGACATGTGGATCATATCAACAACAAAATGGAAGCAGAAGTAGAAGAAGAAGAAGAAGAAGAAGAAGAAGAAGAAGAAGAAGAAGAAGAAGAAGAAGAAGAAGAAGAAGAAGAAGAAGAAGAAGAAGAAGAAGAAGAAGAAGAAGAAGAAGAAGAAGAAGAAGAAGAAGAAGAAGAAGAAGAAGAAGAAGAAGAAGAAGAAGAAGAAGAAGAAGAAGAAGAAGAAGAAGAAGAAGAAGAAGAAGAAGAAGAAGAAGAAGAAGAAGAAGAAGAAGAAGAAGAAGAAGGAAGAAGAAAAGAGAAGAAGAAGAAGAAGAGAAGAAGAAGAAGAGAAGAAGAAGAAGAAGAAGAAGAAGAAGAAGAAGAAGAAGAGAAGAAGAAGAAGAAGAAGAAGAAAGAAGAAGAAGAAGAAGAAGAAGAAGAAGAAGAAGAAGAAGAAGAAGAAGAAGAAGAAGAAGAAGAAGAAGAAGAAGAAGAAAGAAGAAGAGAAGAAGAAGAAGAAGAAGAAGAAGAAGAAGAAGAAGAAAGAAGAAGAAGAAGAAGAAGAAGAAGAAGAAGAAGAGAAGAAGAAGAAGATAGAAGAAGAAGAAGAAGAAGAAGAAGAAGAAGGAAGAAGAAGAAGAAGAAGAAGAAGAAGAAGAAGAAGAAGAAGAAGAAGGTAAGAAGAAGAAGAAGAGAAGAAGAAGAAGAAGAAGAAGAGAAGAAGAAGAAGAAGAAGAAGAAGAAGAAGAAGAAGAAGAAGAAGAAGAAGAAGAAGAAGAAGAAGAAGAAGAAGAAGAGAAGAAGAAGAAGAAGAAGAAGAAGAAGGAAGAAGAAGAAGAAGAAGAAGAAGAAGAAGAAGAAGAAGAAGAAGAAGAAGAAGAAGAAGAAGAAGAAGAAGAAGAAGAAGAAGAAGAAGAAGAAGAAGAAGAAGAAGAAGAAGAAGAAGAAGAAGAAGAAGAAGAAGAAGAAGAAGAAGAAGAAGAAGAAGAAGAAGAAGAAGAAGAAGAAGAAGAAGAAGGAGAGGAGGAGGAGGAGAAGAAGAAGAAGAAGAAGAAGAAGAAGAAGAAGAAGAAGAAGAAGAAGAAGAAGAAGAAGAAGAAGAAGAAGAAGAAGAAGAAGAAGAAGAAGAAGAAGAAGAAGAAGAAGAAGAAGAAGAAGAAGAAGAAGAAGAAGAAGAAGAAGAAGAAGAAGAAGAAGAAGAAGAAGAAGAAGAAGAAGAAGAAGAAGAAGAAGAAGAAGAAGAAGAAGAAGAAGAAGAAGAAGAAGAAGAAGAAGAAGAAGAAGAAGAAGAAGAAGAAGAAGAAGAAGAAGAAGAAGAAGAAGAAGAAGAAGAAGAAGAAGAAGAAGAAGAAGAAGAATGCCAAGACAAGGCACGCGCCACCAAACATAAAAAGGGTGAACAGGATTTTCCCTATACGTTCACTAGTGTGGACAGAATAAGCGAGGGAATCCCATAGAAACAAGGAGCGTCAGAAAACAGCAACGGGATACGCTGTGCAGAGATGAGAAGAAGCGGTTGGTTTTCCAGGAGTTCTATACGAGGAAGATCAGGACGATGTGGTTGTGAGGCAAGGATTGCGGTGGTAACGGCGATCCATTCCAGAAAGGACCTAGACAATATGTGGAACAGGAACGAGTGAACAAGCGGAAGGAAAAGATAGCTGGGAATCAGAGACAGGGAATTCATTTTGGGAACTAAATAAAAGATGTCTGTAAATGGAGACCCGACCCTGTCTTAAGGGCACTCCATGTTCATTTTGAATAGTTTCGCCAAATGAAAGCGCATTATTAAAATGCCACATCTCAATATCAAGATTCGTCAGTGGTTTATTTCTGTTCGTCGCTGTTCAGACGACGTTTCCAGGTAATACCGTTTTGTTTATCGTTTGACTGTTACTGGTTGCATTGATATAACGAGCGTCAGTCACCCTGGCAACTTGGGGACTTGTGTTCCGGCTGTAATGAATCCGTTGGACTAAATTTTAAGGCACCGCAAAAGAAATACGCCATTTGCCTCAATTTTACATTACCGATTGCACGCCGATGCAGTTGCGCATCTCATTCTCGTATGCACACCATGCACTACCACTGCTGAACAGGAAACCGGAAGCCGCAGTGTAGCCCAGACGTTTGACAATGTCAAATTGAATCTTCACAACTACAAACGATCTTTTCTTCGTTTTAATTTGAGTAATATTCAGTGGCAGATTTGCAGTAAATACATTTCATGCACAGTATAATGGTCTCCGAAATGTCTATTTTTCATAGACGTATCACAAGTACTTATACTTATGATTTCATCAGAACTGACTTCGACATGTGTTGAGATCGAACATAGTCCACAGTGAGTCTCCATTTGCAAATAATACTAGACGCGTGAACATTAATTTATTATACACAGCAGTCAGTCAACAACACACGATGACATTTTCTCTACCAATACTTTGTCATCTGGACATTAACAGCACGAAGAACAGTCACTACTTAGCATATATCTAGACCTGATGCTGTTTATATCACTAATGCGTTCCAGCACACTGTGTAGCTGCTGTGATATATTATTTTGATGTACTTTGATAGTCGTCTCTTTGACATTAACGGGATAGAACTATTATTCAGTTGGTATCGAGTTTCAACATGTCTATCTATATCAAGAGGACATCGTAACACAGTTTGGACATGGAGTACTGGAATATTAAGTCACTACACTTCACGGGAAGCACATATCGGTCAACCTACTGCAGGATCGGACAATGAATATCCAGTCGAATTGAACGTTTTACATTTGCGCCACAATCGTATGAGGATTTCCGATTGGATTGCATTGTTTCACGGCACCACTGCTGTTCGTCGTCATTTTACTCCGGATCGACAATGGACATTCCTGTGGGATTATCATGTCAATTGTTCAGGCCAGTGATAATTGTTGTGGTTGTGGGTTTTGATGGCAATTGTTGTCGCACATAATATGGTGCTGTTTGGTGTCAGTATTTTTGTTCGTGGGCGGTTGGATAAGTAATTCTAAGGTAGTTAAGAACGTCTGTGTTAGAAATCGTCTGTGCTAGCTATCGTCAGATCAATACGAAGTCATTTATATTGAGCTCGCGTGTGATAACACATATTTCTTATTTGTCGTAACTGTAAGTAGTATACCAGGTATTTTTCCACGTAAATTGCATGTGGAGTAATTTTGTCTTTTATGAATGAAAATATGTATTTTCGTCTCCCGTCAGCCGTCTTTTGTCAGTGTTAGTGTTTGGTTCAGTGTGCTTATATATATATATATATATATATATATATATATATATATATATATATATATATATATATATATATATATATATATATATATATATACGTACATATATATACATGTATATATACGGGTTTAACTGGTGCTGAACTTAGGAATTGGGCAAAACATGAGTTCAGGGAACAACAAAATGGTGAGAAGGAGGAACGACAGGAACGACTGGTAGCAGAAAAGGAAGCTAAACAACTTCAGGCTGCACGTGACAAGGAGGAACGACAGAAGAAACTGACAGCAGAAAAAGAAGCAAAGCAACTTCAAGCTGCACGTGAACGGGAAGAACGACAAGAGCACTTAGCTCATGTAAAGGAACGGAGGGAAAAGGAGATGGCTATCAAGCAAAATGAAACAGCTCTGGAACGTGAAAAGATAACAGCTAAAGTAAAAGAGATGGCTCTGGAACGGGAAAGGATAGCTGCTGAAAATGAGAAATTGATTATAGAAGCAGAAATGAAGGCAAAACAATTAAGTGCAGAGCTCAGGAAGTTTGCAATACAAAAAACTGAAAAATTGGAGAGGTTGGTAAAGGAACAAAAAAGGAAACAGGGACAGATATATGAAGCTAATACAATATTCATCATCGACGATGACGAAAACATAGAAGACACTCTTAATACTCAACAGGCATGGGTCAATGGTATATCAACGACCTGTATTAGGGATAATTCTTCAGCTATTGTGGGAGTCGATCATAAGTTAATAAACAAAGGTGATTACACAGATAATAGTGTTGGTTGCAGAACATTTCGGGGGTACCATAGAAACATACAAATCCGCGTGGGTCATGATTGATTGTCCATATTACAAAGGTAAAGTATGTGCTGCTGTATTACCAAACCCCGGTGCTGGGTTAATAGTGGGTAATATCCCGAATGCCAAAGATTTCGTTCAGAAATTAACCATCGAACTCAAACCTGAAGAGACACTCACAAATACCCGAACTCAAACAACGCACTGAAGAAGAAGAAAACACGCAATTAGAACAGGGTACATCAACTGTTAACGATTATCAGATAACACAAATGGATGATAATGCAACAGAAAAGAGTGGGGTACACCTGGATATTCAAGAGGTAAACAAACAGTCTTCATCAGATAACTATATTTCTAAGAACATAAGTAATGATCAGAAACAAAGCAAACGAGATTTTTTGTCGTTAAATGACATATTTTTGAAACATTCAAAAAAGAGACCAAATGTTACACGCACTGGTTGTTATACGCAAAAGTTACATTCGCAACAAGCACAACCTATTGAACATTCAAAATTGGGGCTGATAACCATGTTGATTGCTCACATCATAACTTTGACAAAGACATACAGTTCACAGGTTGAATGCGTCATCATGAACAATTATATTAGAACGAAGATATATGCAAGTGATGTCAGTAAAAACATGTACGCACAAGCGAGGAAACATAGTGTAAACGGGTTCATACGAACAAAAACGCATATCATAAACATGCACACAGAAGTGAAGAAGCATAGTGCAAATATACACACAAAAGGCAAGAAATGTATTACATACATACGCACAGAAGTCAAGAAGTGTGTCACAAACGTACATACAGAAATCATTGAGTGTATTACACACATGCACGCTGAAGTTAAAAAGTATGACACTAGCATATACGCACAATCAAAGAAATACATTGCTGGCGGCATTGCAACTATATACTCACGAGTCAAGAGAGGATATACACAAACCAGAAAGAAACTTATAAATTGGGTAACAGACACCAAGAAATACACCAGAAACACTTGTGCGCAAGTCAAAACAAAGGTAATAAGCTGTAGCATACAAACAAAACTATACGTTACGAAATTAAGAATTGAATGCAAAGAATATTACAGAAAACGAACTACGCTTATCTTTGCTGACTTTGGTTACTTATCTTACTTCTGGTACAAATTTACCAAACATAAATCATTACAACGTAAGCTTTACAGAGGATACACAAGACTGAAAACAATTGCATTGTTCCAATCAACAAAGTTACAATGTACAAATATTGGCATGCGTGCAGAAGAGAGATTTTACAGGTTTGAAACAAAGAAAGAGAGAAAGAAATAGAACGAAAGGAAGAATAAAAGAAAAGAATAAAGAAAAATAAAATGGGATGAAAGTGTTAGGTTCATATCAATACATAATACACTACAGACACAATAGGGTCTTAAGTCTTATTACTTAGTTATGCCAGGTGTCTCTGATATAGATCTATACTGTTCATAGGTGTTCACACTATCTCATATCTCTACACTCAGTTGTGTGAAAATATTTCAGTTCTCTATTCTTCGGATAAGTGTTCTTAACTATATCTTTATTAGAGAACTTAATAAAGAATTTAATAAAGTTAAATATTTATTCTTGTTGAATAAGAATATTATAATGTATTTCTGATTTAATTCTTAGAAGTCTTGAATCTTTGAAATGTAGGATTCTTCACAAGTTATGTCTATATTGAAGATCTGCAAGATGTTAATCATTCAATCATATTCTATGAAATATTCTCAGTCGTTTGTAGTAAATAGAGAGACAGTTCTAAATTCAGTTATATATTTTATATATTTTATTGTTCTGTTCTTTCATATATTCTTAAGAAATATTCATCCAGAGAGCACCTAATTATGGTACACCAAATGTTATTATAATCTACAAATAGGTTAAGTAATACTTGATATATAGAGTTTAGATAAGTGGATACATAGTTTGTGTATTTTTCATGATTGACAGAGTCATCACATATCGAAGACTGACTTGGACCATGTATGTTGGTTACACGTTCAAGAGACTTAGATCGTGGTGTGATTCTCCAGTCGAACCGTGATGAACTCTAAGTATATATTGTGGTTATTGTGTTAGTAAAAAAAATATTTCAGAATAGCGGACTCTCACGAACTGGTTATTTTCAGTGAAAAGTATTGCTTTATGAAATGTATTTAGTGATTAGTGTTATTATGTTTAATTAATTAGAAATAGTTAATAACAAATTAGTGAATTTAAAGTTTGTGATAATATTGCAATAATATATGGTATGTTAGTTCTCGTTATCCCATTCTCAGTATTTCACCGCATAATTATTGTAGTCGATAATGTTCCCAAAAATATCTACGGTATAAGGGATTTCTAAAGTTCTCAAAGGTGGAATCACTACGTGGACCCTACCCATGGATATATGTTATGGAGCAACAAAAGATATGTATTATACAGGAACAACAGCAACGAACCAACGGCAACTGATGGTGTACTTGAAAACCTCGTTATCACCCTCGTCCTTTAACTCATGGTAGTACCTAGAGTGAGGACGCTTGGCTTGTCTTATAACAAGTAGGGACTAATATGTTATTAGTTGGTCTGATCCTCCCATAGATCAGCCACACGACGTCCAACGTGGAGTTTGGACAGGTGGGCGTGCCCGTCTTGTGTTATTTTTTTAAGGGTAGGTAAGGGGGTAGACCAGGAGCTATTCAGTGGTTGTAATATGGTCGAAAATGTTGTATCATATTAGTATATAGTATACATGCTATAAGACATATAGTAAGAAAAAAATGATGACTCATTTTTTTATCTGGGAGAGGGGCATAATGCCAAGACAAGGCACGCGCCACCAAACATAAAAAGGGTGAACAGGATTTTCCCCATACGTACACTAGTGTGGACAGAATAAGAGAGGGAATCCCATGGGAACAAGTAGCGTCAGAGAACAGCAACGGGATACGCTGTGCAGAGACGAGAAGAAGCGGTTGGCTTTCCAGGAGTTCTATACGAGGAAGATCGGGACGATGTGGTTGTGAGGCAAGGATTGCGGTGGTAATGGAGATCCATTCCAGAAAGGACCTAGACAATATGTGGAACAGGAACGAGTGAACAAGCGGAAGGAAAAGATAGCTGGGAATCAGAGACAGGGAATTCATTTTGGGAACTAAATAAAAGATGTCTGTAAATGGAGACCCGACCCTGTCTTAAGGGCACTCCATGTTCATTTTGAATAGTTTCGCCAAATGAAAGCGCATTATTAAAATGCCACATCTCAATATCAAGATTCGTCAGTGGTTTATTTCTGTTCGTCGCTGTTCAGACGACGTTTCCAGGTAATACCGTTTTGTTTATCGTTTGACTGTTACTGGTTGCATTGATTTAACGAGCGTCAGTCACCCTGGCAAAGAAGAAGAAGAAATGGGATCACCGTCTGGTGCCACATACCAGAAAGATCAACTGGTTCGAACATCCCGTTAGAATGCAACACCGCCAGTTACCAGCACTGACGCTACACTAAAGAAGATCTGATATGAGAGCAAGAATTCACTCGTGATGACAACGGAGTGATATCTAAAACATTGTATGGTGGTCAGCATGGAGGAATGGATAAAAGCGCTTTTTCTTAAATAGTCGTAGCGGGTTCAATCCCTACACCGATCAGTTGGACTAAAATGTTGACTTCTCGTCCTCAGCTAGACGTAAATTACAAGTACCACAGACGTCGGAGTGGGTTCACCTCATGGCGAGGGGTACTGGTAAAAGGGAAAGCTAATCCACGCGCAAAAAATCAGTCCAGTGGACTAGGAGTAGTAGCATGTGTGAGAACTTCGCTTGAATTTAATGCCAACGAACGCAAAAAAAAAAAAAAAACAACAACAACAACAACAACAACATATTTCATATGGTGAATGCCATAATAAAGTGCCATCCGGTATTAGAACATCATTTATTCCTCCCCACGAGGCTTGACCTCAAAAGTGGAAGATGATGATGATGATCTTAAGAAATGTTTATGTATACATTCCTTACAAATTGAAGATCCAGCAATGATCACACACACAGTCTCTTACTTTGAATTCCTCTCAACAATCGTCAACATCACATTGATTTCCAGCACTCAAAGTACACCTTGGTCCTATCTAAATCACAGGCGTGTGAGAGAGGCATTCAGTTCGCTGGCTGTGTGGTTGGTGAATACTAATTGAGCGCTTTATCTGAGCGGCACTTAGAACTAGAAAGAGAGAGGACATCTGGCCCAAAGAAGGGACCTTCAAGAGAAACTATGGGATTCCGATGAAGACCTAGAGGACACCCATGAGAGACCGGAGAAGACCCAGATGACACATTTTGAGAGACTAGCGAAAACCCAGAGGACACCAATAGGAGACCGGTGAAGACCTGGAGGACACCTATAGGAGACAGGTAAAGACCTAGAGGACACCTATAGGAGACCGGTTAAGACCTAGCGGACACTTACGGGAGGCAGCTGAAGTCCTAGAGGACATGTAAGGAAGACCGGTGAAGACCTAGAGGAAAATGTCCTGTTGGCGACTCATGCTAGAATATAAGTATAGCAAACACTGATCCGTCCATGTGTTACCGGGAACCAAGAGTGGTAACACTATAGGCCTCTTGAGCATGTCGTACAAGGCCACTAAACAGGTTTGGTCTAGGACTGGCTAGCTTACACCGCAGACAAAAGTCAGCCAACATCAAACTAATTTTGAACTGGCCTACATAAATCTTGGCATGCGTGGCTATGGGTATTTATTCCACAAGGAGTCCCAATGGATGCGGAAATAAGGAAGGAAGGAAGGAAGGAAGGAAGGAAGGAAGGAAGGAAGGAAGGAAGGAAGGAAGGAAGGATCAGAAGATGAAATGTTCATCGCTGAAAAGAAGACGACACTAGAAATTATCATTATCATATGTCGCTTAAAAGTCAACACGGTCGACTTCATTGCACCGGATTTTTATCCCACATGTCTCAGTCTCTTTCCGCAGCGAACTGCCGAAGGCGTCGCAGAAATCACGAAATCCATAGCTGCAGCGAAGACCTCCAGGAGTCTCATAAAAAAATGCACTCGTGAACCGAAGAATGCGGCCTGGAATCGAACCCACAATCTTCGGAGCCCGAGTTAGACGGCTTGACCACTTCGCCACGCAAATTCCAATTCTTGAGAAGAATGGCCCCTTTCAATCGTCGACTGTATCGATTTCGTTATAGTCGGGGACCCTTATGTTGTATCTCATTTTTCTTCTTTCATAAATGGAGATGCTTATATCTTCTTCTTTTTCTTCTTCAGCGTTCCAAGCCATTGAGGTTCTTTGCTGCAGATACAATCCATCTCCATTCGTCTCTCTGGTTGATCTTCTCTTGCCAGTCGTTGATTCCAAGTGCTTGTAGGTCTGTATATATATTATCTCTCCTCCGTCTTCTTGGTCTACCTCGGGGTCTACTGTAATTTATTTCCTGAGTGTAAGTGAGTTTTGTTTCCTTATTATCTTCCATTCTTTCTATATGCCCCAGCCATTGAAGTCTTCTGGCCTTCATGATACCAGTGATTAGCGGGGACTTAAACAGATCATAAATGTCTTTGTTACTTCTTCTTTTCCACTCTCCACTTTGTGTATCCCTAATGGGTCCAAAGATGCGCCTTAAAACTTTGTTCTTAAAGCTTTATAGCAAGGCTTCGTCTCCTTTCGTTGTACTCCAGGTTTCAGAGCCATACAGCACAACTGGTCTAATCAGTGTTTTATATATTGTGATCTTGGTGTTACGAGATAGCGCATTTGATTTTAGTGGATGTTGTAAGTGCATAGCATATCTTATTTCCAGAATTGATTCTAGTTTGTATTTCTTCCCTTATAATGTTGGAGCATGTGACATTTCCCCATAACTACAGCTTGAGAACCGTCGAAAAGGCACAGCCTATTTTCAATACATGGTTAACAACGCCTGTTGGTGTTACCAATGCAATGGTTGTGAAAACACATACGTCTGGAAATTCATAGCGCCCAGTAAATACAACGACCGGCGATTTATTAATTGGAATAACAGATTACGCCCAGTATTCCAAAGTTTGTTGTCATTAGCCCAAATGAAGTATTATTTTACGGCAGATATTGCTGCAATGGAATGCAGACTAAATACGTCAAACTAATAAGAGAAGGTCGGCGGATATTTACCTTACATAAAGGATGTCCGAACAACCATGTTTATCTGACCTCTTAGTGTAGACTAAGTGCGCAATTAACGTGGCAGGGGGGGGGGGGGGATAATAGATTTTATATAAGGAGTAGCGAATTCAGTTTAAGTGTAGTCCTCCAGTAAAAGTGATTCTAACAGGATGTGATTTTTCAGTGGATAATATTACCGAATCTCTGGAAACAAAGAGATATGAGAGGTGGTCCGTTGGTACAAGTGATGATCCCAAGAAGGGAAATCATCCCTGGCCGAAGTGGAGCGATTCTTCAGTGGAGGAGGAAATCTGCGTTCTTATATTTGCCACTCAGCCACACAAGGATGAAGCTAAGGTGCATTACCACCCCATGTATCCTCATTTAAGTCCAGCGGCCAAGAACTAATAAACAACTACGCAACATCTATTAAACTACGTAACAACTATTCAACAAGTAAACAACAACCTTTACTCAAATAAATAAACATTTATAAACATTGTTTATCTTAACTAGAGACATACAAACAGTTATATGTAGTCACGTGTGCTATAATTGTGTTGGATGTTCTTGAATTTTTGGTATCAACGATCGGACATTGATTTGTTAGATAATTAGGCATAAAGATATCAAGTGTGTAATATTTATGTAAATTGTATTGCCCATGGTGCATACCCCAACCCGTTTCTTTTATTACATTAATGTAAACGTCTCCTACGGTGTTCTGTAGTTTCATTAGTGTTATATGTGACTTCCTTTAATTAATATTAGAGTGATAGATTTACTTCACTTAACTACCAGATCCAACAAGAGAGAGCCGGTGGCAGGGATACAACTCGCTTGCCCTCTAATTAGAGTGATCTTACTTTCTCTTTAAAGCAGTGATTTCCCTGGGTTCTCATGCGTGACCTCCTATCAGGAAAACCTATTTTATCATTTGGGAATCTCACGATCCAATTCCTGGTTTTCCTATAATAGAGGTCCACTGGTAATTTGGGACAGCCATCTCCCATTTCTATTTTAATATACCACAGAGCAGTTGAAGATTGTACCCAGGTATTTGTATGTTTCCATTCTTTTAAGTGGTCATATTATCTATTAGTATGTGGCCAGAGTTTTTAGCCATTCCTTCTCTTGAAATTACCATATATTCTGTCTTATCTTAGTTGATAACCAGCCTCATCTGTTGGGCTTGGTATTCCAAATTCCCGCATAGCATTCCATAGACTATTCCTATGGACACTATCATAAGTCCTTTTTAAAATCCACAAAAATGTTATGGAGATCTCTTTTATATTCCCAATTTTTCTCGGCTATTTGTCGTAAGATAAATATCTGATCTATTGTTGATCTGTTTTGTCTAAATTCCGCCTGGTAGTCACCTAATATGTATTCTGAATATGGTTTTAGTCTATTTAGTAATACTGCGGATAGTATCTTATAGCTTGTGGACATGTAGTGATATTCCTCTATAATTTTCACACTGGAACTTGTCTCCTTTCTTATCTGCTTCCTTGAAAATGTTTTAATTGCTGTAATTGTGTTTGTTTCATCTTTGTGGTAACGTTGACTTCTCATCCTTGATTTGAGGACGTTAATTACAAATACCTCAGAAGTCGGAGTGGGTTAGCCTGATGACAAAGGACATTAGTAATATGGAAAGCTATCCCACACTCAGACATAAGTTCAGTGCACTCTCTAAAAGTAGCAACTACTAGTAGTAGTGGCACGTGTGTAGATTAAGCTTGAGTTCAAATCGAGTGATCAAATACTGGGGAAATACATTCCCGTCGTCGCACCATTTGTCACAACATCAACAAAATGGAACTGGCAAGTACGAGCCTCTAGTTTGTCCGCGTGGCAGATAAATCGTTCCTCCCTCCCTCCTAATACACTTAGATCCTTTGGTGACAATAGTCCGTGTGAGTTACAGTGTCCATGTTGTGTTTACAATTCATCACCATCCAGTGCCTTAACGGCTGCGGTGAACGATTATGCCTCTCCACAAATTTCGATCTCCGACATCATGGATCAATTCGTGTGTTGACTCCCTTCCGTGTCATGGCACTAGACTGTCAAGAATCTTCTCACGATCTTTTTTACTGTCCAATGAATTTTCACCATTCTTCTATAAAACCACTGTTTACAATGATCTGTTATTATTAATCAGTAGAGTGCAACAAAAGATATTTCTCATTTCTGGTGTTAACTCTTTATGTTGTAGTCACTTGTTACTTTAAAATAATAACCCTGTAGGTCAGCAGGAGTTAAATTAATCTTTATGCGACGAGGACGAGTGGCTAGAACCCCGGACTCCCATTTAGGAGACCCTGGTTCGATCCCTCGGTAAGGTGTGGGATTTTTTTCTGTCGGGGGCAAAATTAAAATCCTAACCTGCACAGTTCGCGGCGACTGCACTAGCCAGGAGGCCTTAATTCCTTAGGCTCAACGACCCCTCTGCCATAAACCGCAAGGTACTATATTGGCAGTAAAATACAGTTTTGACAGAAAGTAAAGCAACAAGTGCACAACTCTTGTAATAACAACTAGGATAGATAGGTATAACAGTAATAAAAGCCTGTTACTGAACGTGTCATAAATCGTGGAATGTTTAAATTTTAGACCACATATTATCGGGTGGCCGGTCTCCGTGGCTAAGGAATGGGAAGGCGATTCATGAACCCGCTTACCTGCGTTCGAAACACAACTGCGACCGATTTGGCAGCAGACAGCGTCGCACTGGGTCTTAACGTGTTGGTATGGGGGACGGTCATTCAGAAAGCAATGGCAAACTACTGAACGTAAACTTGCCAAAACATAAAAAGCAGCAGTAAAATACTGATGTTGACAGCGGTGTCCAGTAAATAGGATATGCAAAAAAAAAAAAAAATCAGATGAGATGGCCAGTTGTCTTCTTTGACTCATTATCTTACCTAATGAAGCATCAGAACCACTTTACAAGGCAGGGTCGATCCTCAACCAGAGCCTTTAATCGACTAGAAATAAATCCCTAGGCCACTGGGACCAAATATGAAATCTGCGCGCTGTGTTTTGAGTCTTTGCTCTATAAGTGCCCATTCTCTGTGGCGAAGGGGTTATGGGCGCAATTAGTAATCCCACATATCGCGGTCGAAACATAAGGTGCAGACGATTTGGCAGCAGACCGCCTTGCGTTGGTTTTCATACAATGGTTTGAGTGCCGTTCATTCAGAAAGCAATGGCAAACTACTGAACATAAACTTGCCAAGAAATTACAAACAGCCACAAAACGCTAGGGTTGACTGCTACGTCATGTAACAGATATGCAACTAACTATAAACAAGGCCAGTTCTGCCAAGCCGCAGTTTCTGAAGTTTACTGGGTTCCAGCACAGACCTGGGAATTTTTACAAGAACCATTGACTTCTAATTATATCACCCCCTCATCTCTGGGGCAGCGTAACAGGAGAGGCCTCTTGTGTAAATTGTGCACGTAACAAATTTCACGGCTGCTGGAAATCGAACAGAGTACGCCACTAAGCCCAAATCGGCTTTCTCATGACACAAGTCATTTGCTGCTTCCATCATACACTCTTCGAGGAAGTTGCCATCAGTAGACGGTTGTCCTCGATCTGCCATCTTATGCACTATTTTGTAACTTGTACGAGTGACATATTCATTTTCAGCACACTTTCTCGTGAATAGATTTCTTTGTGTTTCTAAACCACATTTCATGGACTCATATTTATCAGAGCGTAACTTTCCAGAAAACTTTAAATATGTTGATAGATGTTTTGTTTCGTAGTGACGCCGAAGGTTGTATTCTTTCAAAACGGCAACACTTTCGCTGCATATTATGCAATTGGTTTTCTGGTCTTTGTTTCCACAAAGAAGTACTTTACTCCCTATTCTTTATTGAAAACGCGACACCCGGCGTCCACTTTTCTTTTCTTTGTATCCATAATGAAGGGTGAAGTACACGGGATCTGAAAATGAAAAAGACGTTGAATTAGAAACATAATTAAATTCATATTGAAACACAAAAAAGGCAGAGGACCAGGGGTCAGTGGTGAAGCTATGGCTCACCAAAGGTACATATAAAGTTTATAGGTACCTTTGGTAATAGAATATATCTCATAATAAGGTTTGCAAAATATGTAAATAGGGCCGGCAGAGTTTTTCAACCGGGGTTCCGTGAGTGGCAGCCAGAGGTTCCGCCGAAACAGACCGAAATCGTCTACATGCAACATCTCTGCCCATCTGGTTTATTACATAAAGTAGGATAAACACTTATATCATCGAGCAGAGTTCCTTGGGCAATGTAAACATTTGCGTAAGGATCTGCTCCAGCAGAAAGGTTGAAAAACACTGGCCTAGAGACCAGCTCCATTAACACCTTGACCGGGGAATTTTTCTGAGCTGGGGATAATAATAATATTTTTGTAATAACACGAGGCTTCTATGGCATTTTTATGCTATGTTTGCTACTTTATTGCCCCTATTCACACTTGTAATGCACTGACTTATCACTGTCAAACAAAGAAATCCTTGTTACTGTCAACTGTCATTTACTGCCAATATAGTACCTTGCGGTGTATGACAGAGGGGTCTTTGATCCTTGTTACATACCTATAAAATGGATGACTGGCAAAAACAAGTAAATATTTCTGGAGCATATGACCTGTGTTGACAACCGAGCGCATCCGGGGGAGGGAAAGATGCGTGTGTGTTTGTTGCCATGGAAACCATGGTAACGTCAGAGTGTAGGCGGTGCTACCACGAGTCGGCAAAGGACTTGGGATGGCGCGAAATAAGCAAACATTACAATAAACAAGAAAATCTAGATACAATAATTTATAATTGAAAATAGTAAATTTAAGACACATAGCAGCCAGGAGGTGAAGATCACCTATTATTCTAAACATAATATTTTTATTTACATTTAAATTGTATCACAACGCCTCGTGTTCCATACATTATAGCAAGCAAGTAAGAGTACCGTTGGCGGGTGCTGTGATGCTGGTATCCTTCAAATTCCACTCGTTGTCTGTCCCAGAATATCACAACAGAATAACGGGAACCGTAAATTGAATGTCAACAAAATGACAGCTGCAAACGATGGAAATCCACGTCATAATTATTTTACTGTTGTTGATCGATCAGACAGGTAATGAATGAAGACTTAATTGCCCGTTCCCATACGGCTGGGAGGATCGGCCAGAATACAATGAATAAATATTAATAATTGAAAACATACCGTTTCGTCCGACGATTCCAACCTCATTATATTGATAGTTAGAAAACAATTACTTGAGCGTGGCCCATTAACTTCTTGCTAATATTTAAGTGCCTTTGACTGACGTACTAAAGCAGTGACCTTTTGCCTACACTTCGCTCAGCCAGTTATGACGCCAAATATTCTACTCATTTCTTTTGCGTCGTTAATTCATTCTTGGCTGTTCTGCATAATCTATATTGTGCCGTTGTTCTTCATCTTGAATTATCATCCTATGTCGTGCCTATAATGCCTTTTCAATTGAATATTCTCGATATCGTGATATTGCCCTTCTGTTCGCCTTCCTCCATTCCTGTTGTCAAACGCTCCTCTGCCTATGGTAACGTAATGTAGGCCCCGTGACGTCACCTAATAACTCTTGTATTCTTGCGCTATACTGTGACTTACTTTATTTTTCTGCCACTATTTACTTATCTTATCTCAATCATTGACTCTTGCCTCAACCGCTACGTGACAGCGGGCCGGATGAAATGACGTCGAGGGCCGGATCCGGCCCGCGGACCATAGTTTGGTGACTCCAGGTCTAGATAGAGCATTCTTATGAGTTGTATTACATGTGATGGAAAGCCCATATTCCTCATGATTTCCCAAAGTTTCTGATGTTGTACACAGTCAAATGTCTTTCAGTAATCCACAAAACATGAGAATAGGTTTACATTAAATTCTCTGCACTTCTCTATTATTAAACGCATGTTGCGAATGTGATCTCTTGTTCCTCTTCCTTGTCTAAATCCAGCTTGAGCCACGTTAATTTCTTTTTCCATTTTCTTACGAAGTCTTCCCATTATGATTTTTAGTAGAATTTTACTTGCATGACTGATCATGGCAACAGTTCTATAGTTGGTGCATAATTTCAGGTTGCCATTTTTTGGTATTGGAATGAAGATAGTTCTCTTCCAATCTTTTGGCCATATATGATACTTCCATATCTTTTTACATAATGCGTGATAGATTTGTATGCTTTCTTCTCCTCCCGCTTTAATTAGTTCAGCTGGAATCTCATCACATCCTGGTGATTTACCATTCGTCAGGTTCTTTAATGGCCATGCAGTTTCATCTAATGAGGGTTCAGGTTCTGTCTCTGCTGTCATTGGCTCATGTATCTCATTCATATCCTCACTGTCACTCATATCATACATTCCACTGCAGTACTCCTGTCATCTTTCTAGATGGGGAATATCATCATTATAAATTATAGTGAACACCAAGTACCGAGATCTGTGAAGATGTGTGAAAGCCTGCGCTAGCGGGCAGGGCACATGATGATTACTATTCCCAGTATAACATGGTTAAAACGATTAAAATGGCCTTACATCAAAAATCGTCTGCGACAAGAAGAAAATGGATTGACGGCATCAAAGACATTGTACAATCACACGGAATGG
Organism: Cepaea nemoralis; assembly: GCA_014155875.1. Lineage (NCBI taxonomy): Eukaryota > Metazoa > Mollusca > Gastropoda > Stylommatophora > Helicidae > Cepaea > Cepaea nemoralis. Next base: position 69,355 of record JACEFZ010017235.1, read on the forward strand.
CACTATCCTGTGCCGCCCACCGGCACCATTATTCCTCCTCACGACGCTTGACGACAGAAGTGGAAGATGATGATGATGATGATGATGATGATGATGATGATGATGATGATGATGATGATGATGATGATGATGATGATGATGATGATGATGATGATGATGATGATGATGATGATGATGATGATGATGATGATGATGATGATGATGATGATGATGATGATGATGATGATGATGATGATGATGATGATGATGATGATGATAGAGGGGTGTAGATTGTTCTCTTGCATGCCATGGACCAAACAGCGATATTCAAATCTTCACACATAGTGCACGTAGGTTGCCAGATACGTGGGCACCAAAAGAAGGACATAATAATACCCCAAAAAAAGAGGACAAAGGAGGGCATATTGAATGTTCCATTTGAATCGTTCCAGATTAAACTCTCAATCAGTACAATGTTATTACAATAGCTGCCAATAACCGCCCTTTTCGTGACATGTCGGAATAGATGCATTAGTAGTAGTAGGCCTCTTTCAGTCCTGAAGGACTATAGAGTTGTGCCGCTTGGGAGGTGCTTGGCAGCACCACTGGTGACTGTATAGTCCAATGCGAGAGTGACAATCCATGTCACAGTTTGCGCATCTGTAAGACGAGGCAAGTCCCGCAGTAAGTGACTGCGCTTTTAGCCTGTGCCGCCTATCCTCAGTTTGTTGGATCAGATTGCGCTCAAAGAGCACCAGTCCGTTTCGTACATCTCTTCTCCAGGAGCATCTGTCTGTTGCAACTCTCTCCCACGTGTCTGGATCTATTCCAATGGTTTTCATATCTTGTTTACACACATCCCTATATCGCATTTGGGGTCTTCCGGTTGGCCTCTTTCCTGTGGCTAGTTCTCCGTAAAGGAGATCTTTGGGAATACGTTCATCCTCCATTCGAGATACGTGGCCCAGCCACCGGAGGCGTCTCTGCTTGAGGAGGGTGTGCACCGTGGTAATATCTGCTCGTTCAAGCACCTGTTTGTTTGTTATGTGGTCTTTCCATGTTATGCCCAGGATACGTCTCAGACATCTCATGTGGAAGGAATTCAACTTTCTTTCCTGTCTTGAGTACAAGGTCCAGGATTCAGACCCATAGAGTAGTGTGCTAACAACACAAGCTTTATATACTTGAGCTTTTGTACGCTCTGTTAGTCTATTATTCTCCCAAACTCTTTTAGCTAGCCTGGAAAATGTTGTGGCTGCCTTTCCAATGCGTCTGTCGATTTCTGTCTCTAATGAAAGATTATCTGATATTGTCGACCCCAAATACACAAAATCGTGGACGACCTTCAATTCGTAATTAGAAATTCTGATTGACGGGGGCGCACCAACGTCTTGTTCCATCACCTGTGTTTTATTTAGGCTAATGGTGAGCCCAAAGTCTTTGCAGGCGGCTGCAAAACAATCTATCAGCCTTTGGAGATCTCCTGCTGTATGAGTAGTTAGTGCTGCATCATCTGCAAAAAGTAGTTCTCTTACGCATCTTGATCTTATTTTGGTCTTTGCCTTGAGTCTTGATGGGTTAAAATGTTTGCCATCAGATCTTGTGTGGAGGTATATGCCTTCAGTGGCAGTCTCAAATGCCTGCCTTAAGAGAACAGCGAAGAAGATACCAAAGAGTGTAGGAGCAAGCACGCAGCCCTGCTTTACTCCGCTGCTGATGCTGAATGACTGGGATGTTGAGCCGTCAAATAAAATGGTCCCCTGCATGTTTTCGTGGAATGATTTCACGAGACTAAGAAGGGTGGGTGGACATCCAACCTTTTCAAGGACCTTAAAAAGGCCGCTTCTGCTCACGAGGTCAAATGCCTTTGTGAGGTCGATGAAGGCAATATATAATGGCTTCCTCTGTTCTCTGCACTTCTCTTGGAGCTGCCGGAGTGAGAAAATCATATCGATGGTGGACCTGTTGGGTCTAAATCCGTACTGCGATTCGGGGTAGATTCTTTCAGCAAGAATGTGTAATCTTTTAAGGATTACTCTGGCAAAAATCTTGCCTGTAATGATGAGTAGGGAAATGTCGCGATAGTTGTTGCAGTCGCGTCTGTCGCCTTTGTTTTTATAAAGGGTAACGATGTTTGCGTCTTTCATATCTTGTGGTATTGATTTTTCTCTCCAGCAGAGCTGAAATATTGTATACAGTTCTGGGATGATTGTTTCTTTGCTACATTTTAAAATTTCAAGAGGAATACTATCTTTTCCAGGTGCCTTGCCGGATTTGAGAGAGTCTAGTGCTTCGCTGATTTCTGTGAGGCAAGGTTCGTTATCCAGGGCATGCATGGCAGACTGTTGATCGATGGCTTCCAGAGCTTCTTCGCTGACAGTGTTATCCACTGAGTATAGCTCTGAGTAGTGTTCTACCCAGCGATCCATTTGTTTCGCTCGGTCTTTTATGATTACCCCCTCAGTTGATCGTAAAGGGGTCATCTTATGTTTTGATGGATCGACAGCTTGCTTGATGCCCTCGTGCATTCCTCTTATATTTCCAGTGTCTGCACAAGTTTGAATTTGAGCAGAGAGCTGTAGCCAGTACCTGTTCGCACATCTTCTTGCCATCTGTTGTACTCTATTTCTGGCCGTTCGCAATGCCTGCAGTGTTTTCTCTGAAGGTGATGTTTTATACATTGAGAATGCATGTCTCTTTATCTCCAGGACTGGGAGCATCTCTTCAGAGTGTGCTTCGGTTGACTTAGTTTGCTTCTTGCCAAATGTTGATAGTGCTGTATTGTAGATAGTGTCGCGAAAATGACTCCATCTAAAGGTGGAATTTTCGTTTGTGGGGCCAGGCAGAGTATCCGCTAGAGCCTGCATGAATTTGTTGACCTTCTCTTTATTTTGGGTGCCGCTGGTGTCAATGCGTGGTCTTCCTTCTGTTCGGCTTCTGTAGATTCTCTTGGGCTTTATCTTCACCTTGCTGGAGACGAGTGAATGGTCGGTGTCGCAGTCAGCACTATGATAGCTGCGAGTCAGCTGTACATTTCGGAGGTTGCTGCGTTTAGTGAGCACCAGGTCGAGTTGGTGCCAGTTCTTTGATCTGGGGTGCCTCCATGACACCTTGTGTTGAGGTTTCGTGTCAAAGAAGGTGTTGGTCACGCACAGATTATGGTGGCTGCAGAATTCCAAGAGACGTTGTCCATTGTCATTGATCTTCCCAACGACAAACTGTCCTAGACATGAAGGCCAAGATTTGTGGTCGGAGCCAACCCTGGCATTGAAATCCCCCAGGATAAAAAGATGTTGTTTCTCTGGTGTTTCACTGACTTCTTTGCTAAGGTCGCCATAGAACTTGTCTTTAGATTCTGATGCTGCATTTAGTGTTGGGGCGTAAACGCTTATAATACTAACTGGGCCTGCCTCTGTCTGGGGTTGGAGCTTCAGTATTCTTTCAGTGCCATCACTTGGTGGTATGATGGAATTAAGCAGCTTGTTTCTGATAGCGAAGCCAACTCCATGCTCCCTGGTCTCTCCGCACGGCTTGCCATGCCAGTAGAAAGTGAAGTCCCTCTCCTTGATGCTTCCAGATTCTTGGAGTCTGGTCTCTTGCAGGGCGACAATGTCTATCCCCAGTCTTAGTAGTTCGTTGTTTATCACTGCAGTTTTGCGGGCATCCACAATCTCATTTAGATCGTCTGAGATGCCAGGGGTCATGGTTCTTACGTTCCATGTTCCCAGCCTTATGGCCGGTTGTTTTTTTTTTTTCTTGTTGCTATGTGTATAGATTGCGGCCCATGTGTCAGGATTTTCCCTTAAGCTCCACACACCCTCAGGAGCAGATGAACCGTGGCGAGACAACACCTTATTGACTGGGGGCTGCCCAGCTTAGGCGGGCGGTAGCTGTCTTGTGAGATACGATGATCTCTCCCACCGTCGGAAGTAGCCCCTGGCGCCTTGCTCTACGCCAATCAAGCATTAAGACTTATAACCGGCAAATGCTGCTTCCCGTGTTGTGTCACCGCTTTACACGGTGCTGAAGTGACCTCTTCAAGGCACAAGCCTGGGCAATGGAAATCGGAGAACCAGCTGTTGCCCAGTAGCAGGTTCCCCCTCTCCACGTCGCCGATGTTGACCAAGGGAAAGGCAGTAGCCAATGCAACTTGGCATCGGTGCCGTCGCAGGAGTTGCCAGAACTATGTTGTTACAACATGGAACTGCCTTAGGGACTCCATCTCCGGATTTGTCCTCAGAGTTTACTCCCGAAGCCTTTCCCATATGGGTATACCCGCAAGGCAGCGGAGGTTTGAGATTTAGAGTTCCTTCTCTTAGAAGAGATACCAACCAAGGCTGACGAGCCTCCTCTGCCCGGGAATCAATAAGGAGGGAAGTCTACCATTCTTCCTTCCTGGCAGTGACCATACTGATCGGATGACCGTAGCCATTGTCTCTACTGAGAGATCCTCTGAACACCGTCACCGACTTGAAACCATAACCAACAACTATCTGTCAGCTGCTCTCAAGTCCAATCCACCACCTGCTCACACGGCTTCACGTTACCCTATTTGGGGGGGGGGGGGGCTAAACGGGTACTCCACCTTGCCCAAGGGTGTCCCGTAGGCTAGCAGAGGGAAGGAGGGACCTTACTTCTCCTTTGATAGGGTGTACCCTACCCCGCTGTTGATAGCAGAAGAAGAGTTAGAAGAAGACGACGAAGAAATACCAAAGTAAACCTCAATCTTCATTCTTATACTGGAAGCTGTTTGATATTCTCCTTTCTGCTGCGTGATAACCGTGACTCTTACACTGTTCTAGAGATCAAATCCAACGCAGCACAGATTCCCTCAATACACACATCAACGTGTTAAGAACAGAAGCACACTATTCTTTTAACACAAAACAAGCTGTGTTGGACTTGCTTTATTTTTTTATTTTAAAAAAGCTTGACAGAAAATGATTCCACTGTTTTTATTCAAGAGTCAAATTACCTCTCCTTGATTACATAGTCCGCTAACACACATTAAATTATAAACTAGGCATGTTTTGACTGTACAACTGAAGTGCAGAAAAAATAAACTCATACGCCTCTAAGTGCAGAAATAATAAACTCATGCATCGGTTAAGCTAATGTTGATAAGTTGCAACAATCGATGGATGACAGCCAACAAATATTTAACATGGTGTTTATTTGCAAATTGATTACACAATGCCATCTAGCCAAACATTCAGGCTTAGCTGATGGGAAAATCAATTCCGCTACTTTGATTTTAGTTTGAGCATCATATTTTTTGATGGGTAATCTACAGTCTTTCGCTCACATTATCATTGTTTGACAACTGATACTCCAGTGTTACTGTTATCATCGTCAAATCAATCTCGGTGCTATTTTTCTGTGTCTGATCGTTGCACAATGTCTACACATTGTGGTGATGGAAACTAACATCATGGTTTCGTTTGACTCTTCCTCCATCTCCCGTTTGACTCTTCCTCCATCTCCCGTTTGACTCTTCCTCCATCTCCCGTTTGACTCTTCCTCCATCTCCCGTTTTCGCTCGCTCGCTTTGACTTCAAGCATAGTCCACACACCTTCTCCTACTTCTAGTGGACTGGACTGATTTTTGCGTGTGGATTACCAGTGTCCCTCGCCATTAGGCGAACTCACTCCGACTTCAGAGGTACTTGTAGTTTAGAAGTCACCACTTCAGTGCAACTGACAGATGTGTGGGTTGAACTCGCTACCTCGGTATCAGCACACCGGAAGTTTAAGAACTGGTACTCTTATCAATTCGTATATATATATATATATTATATATATATATATATATATATATATATATATATATATATATATATATATATATATATATATATATATCCCTGGCGGGGAGAGTCTCATGTAATTCATATAAATAGTCATTATACATTCAAGTACATTTGCGTTCGACTCCTGCTCCCGTTCCCGTCTGTTCTCGTGCTCGTCTGTTTCTGATGATCCCGTTCCCGTTCCCAAAAAAAAATATTGATTTTAAACTAACTAACTATTTCAGTTGAGAACAACAACTGTTCATAACTAATTTCTAGTTTAATCAGAGAGCGACTTCGCCCAGCCCCTGGCGGGGAGCGCCTCATTTAATTCATATAAGTGGTCATTATACATTCAAATACATTTCCCGTTGCGTTCGGCCCCTGATGCCGTTCCCGTCTGTTCCCCTGCTCGTCTATTTTTGATGATCCCGTTCCCAAAAATTAAAAATTGATTTTAAACTAACTATTTCAGTTGAGAACAATAACTGTTCATAACTAATTTCTGGTTTAATCAGAGAGTGAGTTCCCTTGGAGCAAGATTGGGGTAGGGGGCATTTCTTCGTCTGTTTTTTCTGAAGCGCGTGCCTTTTTCTTTTGTTCTTGAGGAAATAATTATTGATTGTAAACTAACTATGTCATTTGGGTCCGCGGGAGTGAGAAGAACATCTGTACAAAATTTCATCTCAATCGGATGGTTTGTTCGGGAACGCATAAAGGACACACACACACACACACACACACACACACACACACACACACACACACATTGACTTATATATATATATATATATATATATATATATATATATATATATATATATATATATATATATATATATTGGGACCTTGCCGTCTTTGCAGACGATAGTTTGTTACATTGTGCTTCATAAAGGTATAATTACACATGGCACTAGTTAATGTGGCTGATAAGGTCAATTAGAGCTGTAAGTGTTCGTCCACAGTGGATGCATGTGAAAACAGGGTCATTTTCACCATCATGCACCATCTTATGTCTCACACGCTCGGCTTTTATATATACAAAAGACAATGCATGTCCGTATGTTTTTATGCGTCCGCGAACGGTGAATCCGATTGAGATGAAATTTTCTACATGTGTTCTTCTCATTCCCGCGCAGCCAATTGGCATAGTTTGTTAGTGTACAAATAGTTATTTGTGTAATAAAATTTAATTTTTTAATTTACATTAAAATTAAGATATAGCGAGGGGACTTAACTTAAGAAAAGTTATATCAAGGGACATAACTTTTAGTATTATTGCTATATATTTTATATATAATTGTTGCATTTTTATCAAAGCTTTATAAAAGGTTTATCTACAGTTATCTACAGGCATATGCGATATAATATATGATGATAAAATCTTTAAGGCATTTTTAAAGTTTTCATTAAAATAATGCGTCTATTTTAAATACATGAAAATTTTCTATCTCATCTTTTTATTTTTCTTCAACAGCATAGTAGATGAGTTACTCAATTTTTTTTAAACATTCCATATGTATGGCAGTTGCACCCACAACAAAGCAAACCGACAGAAACTCGCCATACTTGCATGCATTAGAAATGCAAATGGAACAACACCAACAGCACAGATACTTGGGTGCACTAATTAGAACAAAACTCAACACCATCACACAAGAGACACCCAGCAAACAATACATGGCAATCGAACACAACATACAGCGTAGCAAACAGATAAACACAATAATAGACATGCAAGGAATCACACAAACAGAAACCTCACGCATAACAGAAGCATTCCAGCAATACTATAGACACTTATTTACTGCAGAGACAGTAAACACACAAATACAAGATTGTTTCTTACAATACACAAAAAAGATATCAGACACAGACAAAGAGATATTGGACACATAATTGACATTAGAAAACATAACACATGCACTTAGTAAAATGAACAAAGACAAGACACCAGGACCAGACGGATTAACAGTAGAATTCTATCAACAATTCTTTCCTATCATAGGTAACCTTCTTCTAAAAGTCTATCAAGAAGCCTTTGACAAACAAGAACACCCTGATAGTTGCAACATGTCTTATATAACACTTATACACAAAGCAAAGACAGACAAGACACAACTGAAAAATTATAGACCCATTTCACGTCTTAACACAGATTCAAAATGCTGGCCAAATCCCTAGCACTCAAAATCACACAATTCCTACCAAAGCTAGTACACCAAAACCAGCAATGTAGTGTACCGCACAGGAATATACAAAATCACACACACCTTATTAGAGACATTATAACATACACACACCAGAAATACTATCAATCCTCCCTCTTGTCTTTGACAGAATCGCACACTCCTATTTGCACAAAACCCTAGAACACTGCAATATAGGACAATACTACAGAAAGTGGACACAGAGTTTGTATAACAACCCTGAAAGCAAAGTCTTAGTGAACCATTCACTGACTGCTAGCTTCAGGCTGACAAGATCTGTAAGGCAAGGGTGCCCACTATCATCACTTCTATATATACTGACACTAGAGCCATTATTAGAAAAGATAAGACAAGATACCAGCATTAAAGGTACTTTCATACAGGGAATAGGAGACCAAAAGGTCATTGCTTATGCAGACGATACTGCATTCTTCCTTATAAGCAAAACGTCCATCAGAAACATACTGTACACTTTCTCCCACTTTGGGAAAGGCAGTGGAGCCAAAATTAATATACACACATCACAAATTATGGGCCTGGGAAAGTGGAAACAAAAGTCTGATTTCCCTCCAGACCTAACACATACACAAAATATGAAACTGTATGGGATCACATTTCCATGTGACTCCCGAACAACACACAAAGCAACATGGCTACAACTAACACAACAGATCACAGACATGCTACACAGATATAAATACACAAACAGCAACAATATTTGGTAGAAGCATAATAGTTAACACATACATCATACCACCAATAATATACTTAGTGACAGTGTTAAACCCTCCAAAACGGACAGTCACAGACATAAATAAACAGATAAGACATTTCATATTTAGTAACACAATACACAGCAAGCAGCATAAAACTCTCATACATGACAAAAAACAAGGAGGCATAGCACTTTAGGACATACAAACAAAAATACAAGCACTTAGAATCAGCCACATAGGCAATATTATCAGACATCCAGAACAACATAGATTAGCATTATATTATATAGCATACAAAATAAAACATCTCACAAAACTAAACAATGCAGCAGCACCTTATCAGGGCATACTACCGTCTTTCTATCACACGTGTATACAGGCAATACAAGGACATGAACATTTAATACCTGAAACAACACGAGAAATATACAAATAATTAGTTAGTAAACAAGCGCCATCACTTAAACTGAGAATCAAAAGAGGACAAAAATATTTCTTGTCCGACTACACATCCACCTTTTCCAACTTACACAACAAACACATCACATCTAAGGAAGAAGTCACGTACAGATTGATTTTTAATATGACTCCTATAATACCCAAAGTACCTTTCAGATCCAGACAAATAGGAAACTGCCAACTATGCAGGAACAACACACAAGAGACAGAGGAACACATTTTCTTCACATGTCAGACAGTCACAGATGCAGTGGAAACTCTACAACAACTAATACAAACACATACAAGAAAACAAACAGACATTTACAAGATGATCTTTTTGAACACTCTTCCTAAAACATCCAAAGACACACACACACACACACACACACACACACACACACACACACACACACACACACACACACACACACACAACTGCTTCAAACACTAGCAGAATACAGTTTGGACTTGCAGAATCAAGGCTAGGTTCAACTCCCTTACATACAACAAAAACTTATTTTTACTAATGTTCAAATACAAACTATCTTCTATTTCCCCTGGCTGAAATGTGTAAAATCTTCTTAATTTCGTTTTCTCTTGCAATTAGAAAAAAAAATGCCATTATTATTATTACTACCATAGTATTACTTTCTTATTATTATAATTGAATGTTCAAAATGGGTCAGTTTTAAGTCCTTCCCATTGTATTTGATGCTCAGACACTATCGCAACTTTGGCCCAACTATCTCCCTCTGGACAGGTCATGGACTCTAATTGCTAGTTATAAATCTCCGCTTCTTGTCCCCAAACAAAAAGAGTCATGGACATTTACACTAGAGCGTCACCATGCAATTTGATACCAGGCCAGCAGTATTCCAGTTTATTGGCATGATAATGTAAGGTTATTGCCCAAGCTCACGGCATTCATGAACTGTTATCTCCAGAAGTGCGAGATAGATCAAGACATAATGTGTGTGTGTGTGTGGGGGGGGGGGGGGGTGGAGAGAGAGAGAGAGAGAGAGAGAGAGAGAGAGAGAGAGAGAGAGAGAGAGAGAGAGAGAGAGAGAGAGAGAGAGAGATGGACAGGTTTAACATGCCTTCCACTTGTGGAGATGGGAATGAAGCGAGGAATGTGTGTTTACAGGCACTATGCCATAAATTTCATATTATCATAACTGTATATGTATGTATTTGTTTTCTTAACACATGTGACATTTAACACTACCAAACGGCAACGCTCTGTAATATACACAAACAAATGAAACACGCATTACACCTTGTAAATATACAATGCTTTGTATGGAATAAAAGGGGAAAAAAAGGTTGGGTATTTATGATGCCCATGTTAAACATTGCCTCAATGAGTTATTTTTCATGCGTTTTGTTGTCAAAGAAATGCTTCATAAGAGATCATAAGATCTATTAGTTAGTTAGTTAGTCGCAGTTCCAACTTCACAGCAACGGGTCGTCCCCATTATGCTCCGTTCCTGTGCCAGTGAATATCACACAAAACGCTCCCCACTGCCCAATGTGAAAAGTGGAAAAGACAGGAGTCTCGACAAACAACAGCCCGCACAGATACACTGTGCATAATGCCGCTGCCAGAATGTCAACACACCAGTCCCCCACGAAACACCCAATTCATCTCTGATGGAATCAGGCAGTCATTTTCCTATCTGGATGTTTCCTAGATGTTCACCTACACAGTCCACGAACATACAGTTCATCACAGACGGCAGTGGCAGTCAACCAGAAGCCCAGCAGCCACGCATTTCTGCATAAGGCAAAAACCGGTCAACTCTGGGACATAGCCACCTGCCATCGCTCCGAACATGCAGTCACGTTCCAAAAATAAAAACTTGGGCAGATTCAAAAGCACTTCACACGAAACTCACAGCTCACAGTGTCGCGCCACGCACTCACTCAGTAGCAGGGCGACGGAACCATCAAGCCTCCTTAGTCGCCTCTTACGACATGCGTGGTAGGCTACAGTGTTGCTATTCTTTGCTTCCCTTATGGGCCCCGGCAACACACGGGGGTCATAAGATCTATCTATCTATCTATCTATCTATCTATCTATCTATCTATCTATCTATCTATCTATCTATCTATCTATCTATCTATCTATCTATCTATCTATCTATCTGTCTGTCTGTCTGTCTGTCTGTCTGTCTGTCTGTCTGTCTGTCTGTCTGTCTATCTATCTATCTATCTATCTATCTAATCTATCTATCTATCTAACCGGTCTCTGTGGCTAAGGTCTTGTTGTGAGCCCGCATACCCGGATTCGAAACACGGCGATGCTGGTTTTTTCGAAAAAGGGTATAGGGGCCGGTCGTTTCTATCTATCTATCTATCTATCTATCTATCTATCTATCTATCTATCTATCTATCTATCTATCTATCTATCTAACCGGTCTCTGTGGCTAAGGTCTTGCGAACGTGGTTTGTGAGCCCGCATACCCGGGTTCGAAACACGGCGATGCTGGTTTTTTACGAAAAAGGTATAGGGACCGGTCGTTCAGAAAGCAATGGCAAACTACTGAACGTAACACTTGCCTAGTTCATCAACAGCAGCTGAAAATGATGGTGTTGACTGCAACGTCCCGTAAGGGATACGCAACACAATGAATGAATGATCTATCTATCTATCTATCTATCTATCTATCTATCTATCTATCTATCTATCTATCTATCTATCTATCTATCTATCTATCTATCTATCTATCTATCTATCTATCTATCTATCTATCTATCTATCTATCTGTGTAATAGAAGAATAGGTAGTACTGAAAGTAAACTTACCACGATATCACGAACAGCCAATAAATCTTTATTTCTTTATCTTTCGAAAATCTTTCTTTTCAAAGGGTTAAGAATTGAGCACGCAGGCCCGTCTGACATTCTGCTCTTCTTCTCTATTTCCTCTCATACATTCTTTCATTCAACAGCTCTTATGAAGCAATTCTTTAACAACAAAAGAACAATAAGCATTATGAGCATTGTTGCTGTTTTTTTTTTTTTAAAGGGGGGATGTAGTCTGTCGTGAAGTAGTGTTAATTGTTTTAACCGTATGGTGACTCTCAGTCGCAACTCGAGCTGGGTAAACGTCCAGTATAAGTAATTTCTGTCCTCCATGTTAGTAGCCGTGATTTCACTGTTAGACATTAGAGTTCAACAACTGGTTATACTGAACCTGTACTAAGCATTTCGCGCTATTTATTCTGAATAGCGCGAAAAGCTTAGTGCTGGAATCTCAGTTTCTGCAGTGTTTCGCGGTAACGCTTAGCATTGACCGTTGGTGTTAATTTGACATAAGCGTCCGTTACATTGTCGTAAAAGTCTCATTGTTTTAAAAATATATACATTGAACAAATGTAAGTGATATATAAATGTTATGTAAATTCAATTGGTAATTTTTATTAATTTCAGTTTTAGAATCATCATTTTCCAGAAAAATTTGTCAAATGAAAAAGTATGTTTTTTTTTTTTTTTTTGCGGTGCGGGTAAATGTGCCATACATATTTAAATATGCATTTTTTAGTCTAAATTTACTCCAATTCATATTATTTTTGTTTAGTTTTAAATTAATTGAATATTTATTTATTTCAGCCCATAGTGGTGCAAGCAAGAAACAAATTCGTCAGTATTCGGAGGCATATTTAATATTTGATTTTATACCCGCTGTCCACGATGAACGGTCATCTTTTTGTCTTTTATGCCAACAATGCTTGACCAACGAATCAATGAAACGGGGTCGTCTTGAGGCACATTTGAAGGCGAAACATAATGCTCATATTAATTCAGATGTGAATTACTTTCAAACTTTAAAGAAACAATGTGATAAAAGAGTAACATTAAAGTCTCTATTTACTGCTCATGATGCAACTATCAATCGTACTCTTGGGGCTAGTTATCAAATTTCATTACTCATCGCTAAATCTAGGAAAAGTCGTAGTATAGGGGAGAATTTAATCAAACCATTAATATAAGCATTTTTTAAAACGGTTCTGGAAAAGATGATAAAGCTATGCCACTAAGTAATAATACTGTTAGCAGAAGAATAGACGAAATGAGTGAGGATATTGAAATACAACTTGCTGAAAAGCTGAAAACAAGACAATTCTTGGTGCAAATGGACGAATAAACTTTGAGAGACAATGATGCTGTACTTATAACTTACGTAAGATATATTGATAAAGGTGATTTTGCTGTAAATCATCAGAAAGCACCACTACCTCCAAATATATATATATATATATATATATATATATATATATATATATATATATATATATATATATATATATATATATATATATATATAATAGTTAATAAGCTAACAAATTACTTAGATGTTAATAATATACCAATGAAAAATATAACATCTTGTGCTGCAGATGGCGCCTCTAATATGAAGGGGAAGAAAAATGGTTGCTTAAAATTGATGAAAGATGAGAATCCAGAAATGCTTCGTGTGCATTGTGTTATTCACAGAGAAAACCTAGTAGCTAAAAACATTTCGCCTGTTCTAAATGAAGTACTAAATTTAGTTATAAATGGTATCAATGCTATTAAAGCTAGTGCCAAATGCGAACGTCTCTTCAAGTTATTTTGTGAAGAACAAAATGAAGACCATGTGAGACTTATACTTCACACTGAAGTAAGATGACTCTCGAAAGGGAACTGCTTGAAAAGATTTATGGAACTATTTGATACTCTTAGTGATTTTTTAAGCGACAAACCTGAAATGAAAAATCTGTTAACGGTCGATGGTAAGGCATTTGTGAGTTATTTAGCCGATACCTTTAAAAAACTAAATATATTAAATATACAACTTCAAGGAACAAATAAAACTCTTGTCAATGCAAAAGCGAAGATATTTGGTTTTATTACCTTATTGAATTATGTCAGACATATATTTACAACAAAAATTTTGAAAAGTTTCATTGGCTCCAAAATTGTGAAGGGACTGATATCACTATATATGTTATTGTCGATCATCTGAAAATTTTATCGGCTGATTTAAAAGAAAAATTTTGAAAAGTTTCATTGGCTCCAAAATTGTGAAGGGACTGATACCATTATATATGTTATTGTCGATCATCTGAAAATTTTATCGGCTGATTTAAAAGAAAAATTGTCTGATTTGAAACAAATTGATTTCCCAACTTGGATGATGCAGCCAATGTTAGTGGATTTGTCTGATATTTCAAATATGCAGTATCAAGAAGAACTCGCAGAAATGAAAAATGATGAGTCAATTAAAACTTTATTTAATATACAAGGAGCGATGGCATGCCTTTGTGAGGAAACCAAAATCAAATATCCAAATGCAACCAAATGTGCAAGAGAACTATTGTTATCGTTTCCATCTTCATATTTAGCTGAATGAGCGGATTTAATGCTATAAATGATTTGCTGCTTTAAGAAACAAAACAAAAAAGAAATCGGCTGGATATAACAAAACGGGGAGACTTAAGACTGAAGTTAACTAAATTGTAACCTGGCATAAAATCTCTTTGCAGCAAGCATCAAGCGCAAGGATCTCACTAAATTTAAATAATACATAATTACTAATAATTAAAATAATATAGACAAATCTTTCATTAAAATTATTTTGTACTTTAATTTCAGTTCTCCATTATATGTTTTGAAAATTTACTTACTGTGTTTGCTCAATAATTTCCTAGTGATTTCTTCCTAAAACCTATCATTCAAGTTTCTTTAGTGAACATTTCAATTTTGTAATATAAAAAAAATTATGTATATGTTGGGGGGGGGGGGGGCATAAGAATTTTTTCTCCGTAATCTCGTATACTCTCGTAGGTAATGTGATGACGGTGAGAATCAGCAGTGGTTCGAATCGCATCGGTAACTTACGGGGTATGTGAGCCGGCCGCTCAGAAAGCAATGGCAAACTACTGAGCGTAATCTTGCCAAGAAATCAACATACAGCTGAAAGATGCTGGTGTTGACAGCGATGTCCTGTAAAGGATATGAAAAAAAAAAAAAAAAAAGCAATGTAGGGGACATAAACATCTAATATTTGTTCCAAGGGAGGTTACTCAAAATTAAACAAAAAATAAAGCATATACTAGCAATAATATTATTACCCACGATAAACTTCTGTACTATTTTATTTTGAAATAAAATTGTCAACATGAAAGTAGAATATTAATGGAAAATATAATACTTTTATATTTCTTAAAGAAATTGTTTTCAATTTTTGCATACTTATATTTTATAATGCACTTTTTAGTTACATGATTAACTTTAAAATTTTATTTGTATACTTTTAATGTAGGAAAGTAACAATCACATTAGTGATAAAACATTTTTTTACTGGCCTCCTAGAGCCACAAAAGAGTAACAGATCCACCATGGCGGCTATCAGACCACTCGTCAAGGCAAACATCGTGAAGAAAAGGACAAAGAAGTTCATTCGCCACCAGTCCGACAGATATGGCAAAGTCAAGTCAAACTGGCGCAAGCCCAAGGGTATTGACAACAGAGTCAGTAGACGGTTCAAGGGACAGTACAAGATGCCCAACATCGGTTACGGTACCTGGAAGAAGTGCAAACACGTCTGCCCTGATGGCTTCAAGAAATTCCTCGTTCACAATGTCAAGGAACTGGAAGTGCTATTGATGCAGAACCGCACATTCTCAGCTGAGATTGCACACAATGTCTCCGGCAGGAAGAGGAAAGACATTGTCGAGCGTGCCCAGCAGTTGGCCATCAAGGTGACCAACCCCAATGCACGCCTCCGATCCAAGGAGGCTGAGTAAATTAATCGTTTGCATACATAATAAATGTTATGAACTTTAAAAAAAAAGGGTACAGGGAATTAACCACACACACACACACACATCCCTCTCCTGTCCCCTCTCCTCTCTTTATCATGACGTGTGTAGACAACATATGTAAAGAAACTAACCAAACAGGGACCGCATGACGAGAACATAGAAGAAGAACCATCTGCAAATTACACCATTAGAGGACACCTGTTTGCGGATGACCAAGCCCACCCTTATTGGCACCTTGCCGTCTTGACAGACGATAGTCTGTGCTTCAAAAAGGCATAACAACCCCCACCAATGGCGGCAGCGAATGTGACTGATAAGGCCAATTCGCGCTGTAAATGTCCGTTCACAGTGGGTGCATGTGAACACGTGGTCATTTCCACCATCATGCACCATCTTACGTCACACACGCTCGGTGTGTGACCTATCTGCAATAACCCTCTCCTTTGTCCCCATTCATAGTGGGTGATAGTTGCCCTCCATGGATAGATAGATAGATAGATAGATAGATAGATAGATAGATAGATAGATAGATAGATAGATAGATAGATAGATAGATAGATAGATAGATAGATAGATAGATAGATAGATAGATAGATAGATAGATAGATAGATAGATAGATAGATAGATGGAACGAACGAAGGAAAGAACGAACAAACTTCATTTTCAAAGGCACCATCTTACGTCACACACGCTCCGTGTGTGACCTATCTGCAATAACCCTCTCCTTTGTCCCCATTCATAGTGGGTGATAGTTGCCCTCCATGGATAGATAGATAGATAGATAGATAGATAGATAGATTGATAGATAGATAGATAGATAGATAGATAGATAGATAGATAGATAGATAGATAGATAGATAGATAGATAGATAGATAGATAGATAGATAGATAGATAGATAAGTTGGTAGGTAGGTAGGTCGGTAGGTCGGTAGGTCGGTAGATAGATAGATAGATAGATAGATAGATAGATAGATAGATAGATAGATAGATAGATAGATAGATAGATAGATAGATAGATAGATAGATAGATAGATAGATCGAACGCTCCATGTGTGACCTATCTGCAATAACCCTCTCCTTTGTCCCCATTCATAGTGGGTGATAGTTGCCCTCCATGGATAGATAGATAGATAGATAGGTAGCTAGGTAGGTAGATCGGTAGGTCGGTAGGTCGGTAGGTAGGTAGGTAGATAGATAGATAGATAGCTAGATAGATAGATAGATAGCTAGATAGATAGATAGATAGATAGATAGATAGATAGATAGATAGATAGATAGATAGATAGATAGATAGATAGATAGATAGATAGATAGATAGATAGATAGAACAAACTTTATTTTCAAAGGGTTAAGAATTGGGCACGCAGGCCCGTCTAACATTCTGCCCTTCTATCACTCTCTTTAATACATTATTTCATTCACACATCATTCAAGGCTAACAAAGAACAGCAACAATATAAAAGATATGCATTATAAAGGCATGGGCAAAATGCGAACATCAAAACCACACGACTCAGTAATATTAGATAATGGTCTGACACTTGTTATTAGCCATGTGGAATATACTGGCCTTCAAAAAGGGGACTGGCTGTTATACTAGAGTTTTGTTATTATTATTATTATCTCGATTATTAAGGGGGAAGGTAATCCGTATTGAGATAGTGTTCGAATAATTTGCGATTATGTGAATAGGGATTGGTGATGTCTTTGATTTCTTGTGGAAGATTGTTCCACAGCTGAGCTGCAGAGTACGTTAAGCTTGTTTTGTATAAGTCAATCCTAGGCTTCGGAATGTATAGTATATTTAAACGTTTACTGTGTCTAGCATTATATTTAAACAATGGCCAAAGGTAATTTGGGGCATTCCGATGCAGGATTTTGTGAATTAGTTTAGCTTTACTGAAAAGCAGGCGTTTGCGGAATGGTAGTAACTGAAGGCGTTTATACAGGCTATGATTGTCAGATAAATGTTTGCTATAAATTAGACTCATGACCCGTTTCTGGAGTGAGTAAAGTCGCTTGGTGTTTGAATTAGAACAACCGTCCCAGATTGTAGAGCAGTAGTCAAAGTGTGTCTGTATATGAGAAGTATAGAATAGTTTCCTTGTGTCCTCATCAAGGAAGTTTTTAATTTTGGCGAGTTGGTAGACTTTTTTCGCTGGTTGTTTAATGAGCGCTTGAACGTGGGAATTAAAGGTTAGGTTTCTATCAATGATTAGGCCTAATGTTTTGTGCTCAATTACACTTTCTACTGGCATGTTATCGATGTGAAGTTGAAGTGATGTGTGTGAGCTTAGAGTTTGAAGTCTCTGTCTGGTTGTTAATAGCATTGCTTTTGTTTTAGTGATGTTAATTTGCATACGGTTTGACTAGCTCCACCTAACTACATTATTTAATTCTTGTTGTAAAGACGACTCCAGTAAAATACGGTTTTCAGCGTTTGTGTACACTTTACAGTAATCTGCAAATAGATCGCAGGACGACGAAAGATGCAAAGATAGATCGTTAATATATATGGCAAATAATAGAGGGCCAAGAATAGAGCCTTGCGGTACTCCAATATTGAACGTAGTGGTTTGAGCAAGAGATTTATTATGTGATACTACTTGCTTTCTGTTTGATAGAAAAGATGATATTAGAGTGACTACATTAGGGCCAATTTTTATTGTCTTAAGTTTTTTAATTAGAATAACATGGTCTATCATAACAAATGCTTTCTTAAAATCAATCAACACAGTTCCACATAGACTGTTGTTGTTTATATTCTGGTGCCAATTTTCTATCATGTTTGTAAGGGCCGTATGGCAAGAATATTTTGGTCGAAATCCTGATTGGCTGTCAACAATAAGCTTGTTGCGAACTAAATACTGTAATGTTACTTTATGGATGTGTTTTTCTAGTGGCTTAGATAGTGATGATAGTAAGGAAATGGGTCTGTAGTTGTTCGGGAGAC
The DNA here is from genome assembly GCA_014155875.1 of Cepaea nemoralis. Taxonomy (NCBI): domain Eukaryota; kingdom Metazoa; phylum Mollusca; class Gastropoda; order Stylommatophora; family Helicidae; genus Cepaea; species Cepaea nemoralis. The sequence goes on from JACEFZ010017235.1 coordinate 88,254, forward strand.
CATTGTCCAATGAACCAGATTTAAGAAGAGGGTACACTTTAGCGATTTTGAGAGCTGATGGAAAGTTGCCTTTGGTGAGACACTGATTATATACATAGGTTAGTGATGTACAGATCACTGGGCGCAGCACAACGGAGAATCCGGTTGCTGATTCCATCTAACCCAGATGAGGTTGTGTTTTTTTAGGTTACTGAGGTAAGTGAATACTTCAGTGATTGTCATTAGCGGTATGTCGGAAAGAATATCTTGGGAGCATCTATTCTCGCAAAACAATGACAATAAACATAAGTTGCAAGCAGAATTAGGTACTGAAGCCTTCAACTGGTCTATGTCATTTTGAAAAAAAAAAATTACTGAATTGGTCGCATGTAATATGATTTGATGGTAAAGAATTTCGGAGGTTATACTTGTTTGTCAAGGTGTTAATTGCCTTTCATATATCCTTACTATTTGTTTTATCCATTACTAAGTTCTTAAAGTAATTTTTCTTTTCCCGCCGAATGTTATATTGAACTTTGTTTCTAAGAGTATGGTATGCACTGAGATCACGCTTTTTATGTGCTTTATCTCTGCCTCTCATAATTTCAAGTATTTCCTGGGTGATCCAAGGTGGCTTGACGTGGTGATTTACTCGAAATTCCTT
>JACEFZ010017236.1:0-78379 GCA_014155875.1 Cepaea nemoralis
GAATCCAGAATCCTAGGCTGTGATTTTTTATTTTATTTGGTTGCATATCCTTAACATGACGTTGCAGTCAACGCCAGCATTTTTCAGCTGCTGTTGATGTACTAGGCAAGTTTTACGTTCAGTTATTTGCCATTGCTTTCTGGGCGACCGGCTCACATACCCCCGTAAGTTACCAGCGTGGAGCGATCCGCTACCGAATCTCGCAGCTGTTGTTTTCCCCTCGTGGATATACGGGATCACGAACAATGTCGTTAACCTCTTGGCCAGGGAGAGCAGTGATATATTATTAGGACAGTCATTAAGTTGTATGTTCTCATTCAGAAAGCAATAGTAAACTATCGAACGTGCAAACCTATAAAATCACACTGGGGTTAATCACAACGATACGCGAAATGACAGGAAACATTGATATGATTCAATGGCCACGTTCGGCGCCTGATGTACCACCCCAGACACAGCGGGGGTGGGCTGTTCTTGTCTTATTTTATTTGTGTTTTAAACCCACAGTCCATGCAGTCAAAAGAACCGGGTCTGTAAAAGCAATAAGCAGACGTCGTAATCTCTCCCCTTCAGCCCCGTACTTACTGTTATTTACACATAAAGATTGCATACAAAGATAGAGACATATACGTACATATATACATATCTATAAACATACCTGCATACGGGCAGCGTATGCCACGCCGATAAGCGAGGGCGGCCATTATTGACCATTTCACACAGTCAGCAGTCTTGTATCAGATCTGTGTCCTTTTCCCGATCATGACACGTGAACAAGCCATTTGGGCATTTATTTATGTATATAGACTATGATACAATTTACTTGCGTGTTCTTTACAGGACGTTTCAATCAACCCCATCATTGGGGGAGGGGTTGTGGTTTTCTAGATGATGTTACGTTCAGTAATTTGCCATTGATTATGAATGGCCAAAGCCCATACTTGTCCTAGGGGTTAGCGACTTTCTCCGTAATCCCGTTTATCCGTGTGAGCAAACGCGGCTGCGCGAAAATCGGTAGCGGTTCTCGCCATGCCCGTTACTTACGGGATAAGTGAGCAGGCCGCTCAGAAAGTAATGGCAAACCACTGAGCGTAATCTTTCCAAGAAATCAACAACAGCGGTAAAATGCTGGTGTTGGCAGCGATGTCCTGTAATAGGATATGTGAACAAAAGCTCACACTATTATGAAAACTAAAGCAAAGCGGTCTGCTTTCAAATCGCCTACGGCTAACTTCGAAACTGGTTTGACGGGATTGTCACAATGAGTTTACCACCCATAATTCTCCAGGAAATTAAACCATTTCCGGTCCCCAATATGGCGGATAACCGTTAAGGCTTCTAGAGTGTTTACGCTTGTGGCTACGGTTTAGAGTTTCCTTGGCGAAGTGGTCAAGCCATTTGATTCGGGCTCTGAAGGTTGTGGGTTCGATTCCGGGCGGCATCCTTCGGTTCACAAGTGAATTTTTTCGGAGACTCCTGTGGATCGCCGCTGGAGCTACGGATATCGTGCTTTGTACGACGTTTTCCGCGCTGCTGAAAGAGGCCGATATAGTATAAAACCCGGTGCAATGAAGTCGACCCTGTCGACTTTTAAGCGACTTTTTTTTAAAGGCTACAGTTTGCATTCGCATTCTCCTCATGTTAGACTGGTAGTGCATGGTTTCGTCGCCCTGCTACTGAGTGAATGCGTGGCGCGACACTGTGAGCTGTGAATTTTGCGTGGAATGCTTTTATATCTGTCTGCGGTTGTTTGTTGAGTGAACTGCATGTTCGGAAAGATGGCTGCCGGCTGTTGCCGAATTGACTGGTTTGCCTTTTCGGTTCCCGAGTGCATTTTTTCAGGAGACTCCTGGGAGTCGTCGCTGGAGCTACGGAGTTCGTGCTTTGTGCGGCGCTTTCGGTGGGTTACCCTGCAGAAAGAGACCGAGCCATATTGGATAAAACCCGGGTCAACGAAGTCTTTCTGGTGACTGCCGATTCCATCGACGATGACCTGTATTTTTCGTGGAGAACTTTTGTGTTGGCATTCTGGCGACGGCATTATGCACAGTGTACACGTGCGTGCTGTTGGCTTGCCGATACTCCTGTCTATTCCATTGTTCACATGGTGCAGTGAGGAGCATGTTGTGTGGTATTCACTGGCACAGGAACGGAGCATAATGGGGATGGTCCGTTGCCATGAAGTTGGAACCGCGACTAACTAACTAACTAACAACTAAACCACTTCCACACAGTCTGCCTTAGGAAGCTATTGAAGATTAAATGGCATGACAAGATCTCAGACACCGAAGTCTTAGAAAGAGCGTCCATGTCCAGTCTCTACTAATGAAGAATCAGATTCGCTGGGCTGGTCACATGACTCGCATGCCAGATCACAGGCTCCTTAAACAAATTTGTTATGGCTAGCTTCGTTATGGTAAACGCTTCCAAGGCAGCCAGGGGAACCGCTTTAAAGACACTCTGAGTTTATTTGAATAACGAAGACACAAACAATAGATTGCACGATTTATTGCCTGGCTTATTTCGCTGCATCTCGTCAGGTACATACTGCTGAAATCACACAACTTACGTGAATTAATTAGATAAATCCTTCAAACTGAAATATACACATGTTCGCACAGTAATGTCGATTGTCTACCACGGTAATTTTAAACTGACTAACATGTCTTTCTGCTTGCACAAGGACGGCTTAAGAAGGTTGATTATTATAGCTTCAGCAAACTTTAACAATCGACTACTTTGTGTGTTGAACAACACACGGAAGGCACTGTCTCTTTCAACCACGTGACCGCTCTCGGGCACATGTCTCTCGTTCGATGAAGCCGGACTGTTCAGGTGTGTCGGCCTGCCTAGGCTTCTGTGTGTAGTATCTTGTCCACCCAATTCGGAATGTGTTCCGAAACCCTGCAATGTAACTGTCGCTCAGTTCTGCCTATGTAGATGGCCTCGCATCTACATGTAAATTGGTAAATACAATTTGATTTGGCGTACAAAGCTACAGGTTCTTTTATTGCTGGTACAGGGATCGGTGTGTTTCTGTACCTGATGACTAGAGTTGCAGCACAGAATGTTCGCTCGACTGCTGTGGTGAGCCGGTCCCGCAGACGTTGCATTACGTCATCTCCTCGGAAGGTTAGCTGGATGAATACCTTGAGTTTAGGGACTGTAGTTACTTCTGATTTCGGTTTGGGCTGTTGGCAGTGGCGCTTTATAAATCCTGTGGAGTACCCATTCAAGTTTAAGGCATTCTTCAGAGTTTCAAATTCCTCTGTCAGTGTGTCCTGGGTGCATATCTTCCTAGCACGGTCAAACAGGGTTCGTACTAAGCCCCATTTGTACTGGACAGGTGTGAAGCTCTGAAAATTTAAGTATTGGCCAGTCCATGTTTCTTTGCGGTACACCGATCTTTGAATTGTGCCGTCTGCTCTACGTCTCATTAGGATATCTAGAAACGGCAACGCTTCGTTGTGTTCGTGTTCCATAGATAAAGAGATGTTTATATGTGTCTCGTTCATTGTGGCCTGGAACGACGTTGCTTGTAGCTCGTCTGTGGTGATAATTAGTATATCGTCCACGTAACGACGGTAAAAGGCCAAGTTATTGATTTCTGAGGATCTCTTTTCTTCTAAGTGTGCCATGAAGATATCCGCTAGAATAGGTCCAAGTGGGCTCCCCATGGCCACTCCGTCAATTTGGCGATATGACTTGTTTAGAAAGTTGAATTGCATGTTGGCAGTACATAATTTTAATAGCCTCTCTAGAATAGCTGATGGTATGCCTAGTTTTAGTTGTTTATCTCTAATGCGTTCGCTTATTATATTCACGGTCTCATCTAATGGAACGTTGGTAAATAAAGAGGCAATATCTATGGATGCCATGTGTTTGTTGTTTATGTCCATAGTATCCAATAATTCCACCAGTTCAAATGTATCTCTGAATGTTCTTGGATCGAAGGACTGTCGTACTGGCTTTAAAATGCCAGCTAGCCATCTCGCCATTCGGTGTTGTGCCGAGTTAACCATGGAAATGATCGGTCTTAGTGGGATGCCGGGCTTGTGTAGCTTGTGTAGACCGTACATCTGAGGTGTTTGGGAGCCACGCGGTGTGAGCGTTTTTGCAGTGGCCTCACTGATGATAAAGCGCCACTGCCAACAGCCCAACCGAAATCAGAAGTAACTACAGTCCCTAAACTCAAGGTATTCATCCAGCTAACCTTCCGAGGAGATGACGTAATGCAACGTCTGCGGGACCGGCTCACCACAGCAGTCGAGCGAACATTCTGTGCTGCAACTCTAGTCATCAGGTACAGAAACATACCGATCCCTGTACCAGCAATAAAAGAACCTGTAGCTTTGTACGCCAAATCAAATTGTATTTACCAATTTACATGTAGATGCGAGGCCATCTACATAGGCAGAACTGAGCGACAGTTACATTGCAGGGTTTCGGAACACATTCCGAATTGGGTGGACAAGATACTACACACAGAAGCCTAGGCAGGCCGACACACCGGAACAGTCCGGCTTCATCGGTAGAGAGACATGTGCTCGGGAGCGGTCACGTGGTTGAAAGAGACAGTGCCTTCCGTGTGTTGTTCAACACACAAAGTAGTCGATTGTTAAAGTTTGCTGAAGCTATAATAATCAACCTTCTTAAGCCGTCCTTGTGCAAGCAGAAAGACATGTTAGTCAGTTTAAAATTACCGTGGTAGACAATCGACATTACTGTGCGAACATGTGTATATTTCAGTTTGAATGATTTATCTAATTAATTCACGTATGTTGTGTGATTTCTGCAGTATGTACCTGACGAGATGCAGCTAAATATGCCAGGCAATAAATCGTGCAATCTATTGTTTGTGTCTTCGCTATTCAAATTCATCACGGGAAAACATTGTTTTGAAACTCTGAGTTTAGTTTAGTTTGATCTCACAAAAAGCTTTTGGACTTCATCACAACACTTGGGAGAATGCTGCCAAGGATCGAAATTCGTGGTATACGCAAGGGTGCATTCAATTGTGAAGCAAACAGGACTGCCAGAGCTGTGGGGAAAAAAGGCTGGACAAAGAAAAAAAAAACCACTGCAGGAGATACTAATACTACTCCTGGAACGTCAAGCATTCTGTGTGACAAATGCCTGGGTTCACTGACATTAAGGAGAGTGACCTTGCTAGTACCTAAACAAGTGACCGGGCCTGAGAAAGAATAGACGAAAGGTGGAGACAGTGAGTTAAAGGGTGTGAAGGGGTTTTCAGCTTGCTAGTATGGATGAGGGAGAGAGACAGTTGTTAGGCTGGGGAGTAGTGTTGTGTGAAGCCTGGGGAGGGGCTGCAAGAAGGGTTAAAAAGACAGTGAAAAACATTGACGGGGGTCAGTTAGGGCTGAGACCGACTGAGGGTCGGATCACTTTTAGAGAGTTGATGTTTTGACTCCGAGCAGATCGGGAGTCTAAGGAGAGAAGCGGAGTTAGATAAAGATCTCCGTCCTGTGGTGTTCTAGTTTTTGAATGGAGGCCTAGACCCAGTGTGTGTGTTGTATTGTGTGAGGTCCAGCCGTGGATAGTAGCTGGATAACTGTAGGCCTAGACCCAGTGTGTGGGTTGGATTGTGTGAGGTCCGGTCGTGGATAGGAGCTGGGTAACTGTCTTGTGAATTTGAGATTAAGCAGGCCTTGAGAAGGCAGTGATGTATGCTGGTTAAGTTGTGAGGAGGATATATATATATTCTGTGGACGATATATATTCTATATATATCTGCTCCCGGACGAACCCCCAGATATCTCACGATGTTCTTAATGATAACCGAGTGAGATGGTCGTTGTCTAGGTTACAATGATCCTTGTATGTCACTACGGAGTGTAAGTTGAGCTAGCCACCTGTCTCACAATATAACTCACCCCGCAATACACATCCACCAGTCTGTGAACAAGATTGAGTTGGCGCACATAATCTTTTAATGCAGAAGGAACACGGAAACACGTAACATCTTCTATATCCAGAAAACAATATAATCCACAGAATATATATATATATCCTCCTCACAACTTAACCAGCACACATCACTGCCTTCTCAAGCCTGCTTAATCTCAAATTCACAAGACAGTTATCCAGCTCCTATCCACGGCCGGACCTCACACAATCCAACCCACACACTGGGTCTAGGCCTACAGTTATCCAGCTACTATCCACGGCTGGACCTCACACAATACAACCCACACACTGGGTCTAGGCCTCCATTCAAAAACTAGGAGAACACCACAGGACGGAAATCTCTATCTAACTCCGCTCCTCTCTTTAGACTCCCGATCTGCTCGGAGTCAAAACATCAACTCTCTAAAAGCGATCCGACCCTCAGTCGGTCTCAGCCCCAACTGACCTCCGTCAATGTTTTTCACTGTCTTTTTAACCCTTCTTGCAGCCCCTCCCCAGGCTTCACACAACACTACTCCTCAGCCTAACAACTGTCTCTCTCCCCCATCCATACTAGCAAACTGAAAACCCCTTCACACCCTTTAAGTCACTGTCTCCACCTTTCGTCTATTCTTTCTCATGCCCGGTCACTTGTTTATGTACTAGCAAGGTCACTCTCCTTAATGTCAGTGAACCCAGGCATATGTCACTGTGCCCACACTGTCAAAGAATATTTCTAGCCAAGATTGGCCTTACCAGTAATCTTAGAACTCACGGCTTCAAACTTTCAACCCCACTGGATTAAATGAATGGTCATCATCATTTTTGATGGACAAACACCACCACCCATAAAATGATTATTTATAGAGACATTGGCTACGGGCACAAACTAATATGATAGAAGTCAAAGAGGACAACAATGGTAGACTTCCTATTTCACAGATACCCAGGTAATCATAATTCGCCATTTCACAGAATATCAATTAAATGACGTAAATGGTGCTCCATAAGAGCAGCCTCGCCCGGTGGGAATGCCATATGCATACTAACTAATGATCTTCTTCTTCTTCTTCTTCTTCTTCTTCTTCTTCTTCTTCTTCTTCTTCTTCTTCTTCTTCTTCTTCTTCTTCTTCTTCTTCTTCTTCTTCTTCCGTTCGCTTGAAATATGTATATAACTGCAATGTTGTCTCTTGCATGAATCCAACAGTCTTTTTCAGTTCACACAGCGGCCCATGGAGCCCATCTTCCACCGTCGTCTCTCCAGGCCAGAAGGCCCGCCCAGATATGTTATATTTTGGGCAGTCTTGGAGCACGTGCTCCCCCGTCCGCGACGACAATCCACACGTGTCCATGGCTGCCTCACCAATCCCGAACTTTGTATACATGTGGTTGCGCAATCCATTGTGTCCCGCTCCGAGGAGCAGAACAATGTCCCGCTCTGGTCTATCCACAACGTGGCAGTCATCCTGAGCAGGCCTCGGTGGCCCTCTGACCGATCCGATCATTCCCCTCTTTTGGTGGTATGTAACGGGCACATCAGGCTGTTCTTCCTTGGCCCCCCTCCCTAGCCAACTGATCAGCTCTGTCGTTGCCGGGCACTCCACAGTGGGATGGCATCCACTGTATGGTGACCCCACGCCGACTGCCAAGCTCAGAAAGCAGTGTCCCCAGTACTGGCAACCCCCCAGACAGAAGCGCCTCGAACACTGATGTTGCATCCGTCAGTAGAACCACAGATTCTGTACCATTGCTGGTACCCAGCAATTTCTCTGCCGCTATCTCCATTGCCTCAACTCAATCTCAGTATCATAGCCATGGCAGTACTTTCCTGTCGGTACTCTGGCCGTGTCCCTAGTATTATTTGAGTATTCTATGTACACTCCTGCTCCTCCATTTCGAACAGCATTTTGTGCTGACCCATCTGTGTAGACTCGGATCCAGAGGTCCTGTGGGTATTCTTCATCAAGGAAGCTGAGAGTGGCTGTTCTGCACTGCACACTATTCTGTTCTTCCTTGTCAAATATTCCTCTCACTTTTGTCTGGATTCGCAATGATAGTCTATGTTCATCTTTCCATGGAGTTCGCTCCGGAATAGTTGTTAGAGCAGTACCGGTGGGGAATTTCCCCCCCCCCCCCCAGGAGGGAATTTTAGGGTTTCCAGGGGGGAATGAAGATTATTTCAAGATCACGTTAATACAAGAACCAATTACTTGATATTGTTTTTCCCTTCATACTTTACGGTTCTGTACATCTCACCCCTTCTAAAATTCATTTTATAAAGTAAGTAGACCCACACATCACGTTTTATGTGGACGTTTGGTATGTGCTTCCATTATTACGTATACTGTGTAGGGGCAGGAGCTAGAGGGGGGGGGGGGGGGGTAGGTAGAACATACAAAGGGGGGGGGTGACATTAAAATATGGTGAAGGGGGGCACGGGCAAAACTTTTTGGGTGGGAAATACGAAAAAGGGGGGGGGGGGGGGGTGATGAAGTTTTGAAAATACGGTGAAGGGGGGCATGGGCCAAGAAAGGTTGAGAACCACTGTGTTAGAGGGATACCAACTGTGGGCAGATCGGTGGTTTCTCTGCAGAGTCGTTTGGCTTGGTGGATAAAACTACTTCTTTTCAACGGCCCCATAGCTAGGTTATCAAATCTGTTCTTCATAAGATGGCCTGGCAAGCTGAGGAACTTTTCTGCTTGTATTAGCGTTTTCGTATCTCTGCGCTCTCTCAGTGCTTGTGTCCTCCCCAACTTCTGTATTTCCACTATAGGGGTTGATCTCATCCCTCCTGTGGTGACTCTAAGTGCTTAATTTTGCACCGTGTCCAGCTCTTGTAGTGTGGTGTTTGATGCCGAACACCACGCAGTTGACCCGTATTCCAGGTGTGGTCGTATGGTCTGTTGGTAAACTTTGCGAAGTATTTTCCCACTGGCTCCCCATGTTGTTCCACTTAGCTTTCTCAGGATGGCTATTTTCCTTCTTGCTTTTGCTACTGCTTTGTTGATGTGCTTTCTCCATGTCAGCCTGCCATCAAATGTTACTCCAAGGTATGTTGGTTCTTCTCTTAGGGGTGTTCCATTTATCTGGATGACCCCTGCCCTTTGTTTTGGAGAGAGGGTAAATAGAGTGGTGCTGCACTTGTCAGTGTTTATGCTGACACACCATCTATTTGCCCATGCAACAAATGTATCTACAGCTCTTTGTAGCGATCTGGTGGCCACTGATGCAAGTTCATTTGTGCTCCATAGAACCAGGTCATCGGCGTACATTGCCGCTTTAATTCCATGCGGTAGATTAGCAACGAGATCATTGATGAAGATTAGAAAAAATGTGGGGGACAAGACTCCGCCCTGGGGAACACCGTGACGCAGTAGTACTTTCTTGCTCTTGAGTCCGTCTATCTGTACTCGGGCTCTTCTGTTGTGCATGTATGCTTTCACCCATTTGTACATTCTTCCATTGACTTTGCAGTTTCTCAGTTTATTCATCAGACCTTCTTTCCAGACTTTGTCAAAGGCTTTCTTCAGATCTATCCATGCCGCAAGAACCAGCTTCTTCTCTTGGAATGCATCCTCAATTTCTTGAGAGAGGTAGGTTGTCTGGTCTTCCGTAGAGTAGCACTGCCTAAAGCCAGCCTGCTGTGGCACAAGGATGTTTTTACTTTCAATATACCACTGCAGTCTGTGATTGATGATGCGCTCCAGTGTTTTGCAGAGACAGCTGGTGAGGCTAATAGGTCTGTAGCTAGAGGCAATGGAACTATCTTTCCCTGATTTTATGAGGGGTTCTTCTTCTTCTTCTTCTTCTTTCGTTCGCTTGAAATATTTTTATAACTGCAGTGCTGTCTCTTGTATGAATTGAACTGTCTTTTTCAGTTCACACAGCGGTCCAGACAGTTTATCTTCCACTGTCGTCTCTCTAGGCCAGAAGGTTTGCCTAGATATGTTATATTTTCGGCAGTCTTGGAGTATGTGCTCTGCTGTCTGCGACGCCAATCCACATGTACACATGGCTGTTTCACCAATCTTGAATTTTGTATACATGTGGTTGCGTAATCTATTGTGCCCTGTTCTGAGGCGCAGAATAATGACTTGTTCTGGTCTATCCATAATGTGGTAGTCATCTTGAGCAGGTTTTGGTGGCTTTCTGACTGATTTGATCATTCTTTTCTTTTGGTGGTATGTTACAGTCACATCAGGCTGTTCTTCTTTGGCTCCTTCCTTAGCCAATTGATCAGCTCTGTCGTTTCCGGGTACTCCACAGTGGGATGGTATCCACTGTATGGTGACCTTATGCTGACTGCTAAGTTCAGAAAGTAGTGTCCTTAGTACTGGCAATTTCCCAGACAGGAGCGCCTCGAGTACTGATTTTGCATCTGTCAATAGCACCACAGGTTGTGTACCATTGCTGGTATTTAGTAATTTCTCTGTTGCTATCTTGATTGCCTCAATTTCAGCATCGTAGTTATGGCAGTACTTTCCTGTCGGTACTCTAGCTGTGTCCCTGGTATTATTTGGGTATTCTATGTACACTCCCGCTCCTCCATTTCGAACAGCATTTTGTGCTGACCCATCTGTGTAGACTCGGATCCAGAGGTCCTGTGGGTATTCTTCATCAAGGAAGCTGAGAGTGGCTGTTCTGCGCTGCACACTGTTCTGATTCTTCCTTGTCAAATATTCCTCTCACTTTTGTCTGGATTTGTAATGATAGTCTATGCTCATCTTTCCATGGAGTTCGCTCTGGAATAGTTGTTAGGGGGATACCAACTGTGGGCAGATCGGTGGTTTCTCTGCAGAGTCGTTTGGCCTGGTGGATAAAACTACTTCTTTTCAACCGCCCCATAGCTAGGTTTTCAAATCTGTTCTTCATAGGGTGGCCTGGCAAGCTGAGGAACTTTTCTGCTTGTATTAGCGTTTTCGTATCTCTGCGCTCACTCAGTGCTTGTGTCCTCCCCATCTTCTCCATTTCCACTATAGGGGTTGATCTCATCCCTCCTGTGGTGACTCTAAGTGCTTGATTTTGCACTTTGTCCAGCTCTTGTAGTGTGGTTTTTGATGCCGAACACCACTGCAGTTGACCCGTATTCCAGGTGTGGTCGTATGCTCTGTTGATAAACTTTGCTAAGTATTTTCCCACTGGCTCCCCATGTGGTTCCACTTAGCTTTCTCAGGATGGCTATTTTCCTTCTGGCTTTTGCTACTGCTTTGTTGATGTGCTTTCTCCATGTCAGCCTGCCATCAAATGTTACTCCAAGGTATGTTGGTTCTTTATCTTCTCTTAGGGGTGTTCCATTTATCTGGATGGTCCCTGCCTTTTGTTTTGGAGAGAGGGTAAATAGGGTGGTGCTGCACTTGTCAGTGTTTATGCTGACACACCATCTATTTGCCCATGCAACAAATGTATCTACAGCTCTTTGTAGTAATCTGGTGGCCACTGATGCATGTTCATTTGTGCTCCATAGAACCAGGTCATCGGCGTACATTGCGGCTTTAATTCCATGCGGTAGATTAGCAACGAGATCATTGATGAAGATTAGAAAGAGTGTGGGGGACAATACTCCGCCCTGGGGAACTCCGTGACGCAGTAGTACTTTCTTGCTCTTTAGTCCGTCTATCTGTACTCGGGCTCTTCTGTTGTGCAAGTATGCTTTCACCCATTTGTACATTCTTCCATTGACTTTGCAGTTTCTCAGTTTATTCATCAGACCTTCTTTCCAGACTTTGTCAAAGGCTTTCTTCAAATCTATCCATGCCGCAAGCACCAGCTTCTTCTCTTGGAATGCATCCTCAATTTCTTGAGAGAGGTAGGTTGTCTGATCTTCCGTAGAGTAGCACTGCCTAAAGCCAGCCTGCTGTGGCACAAGGATGTTTTTACTTTCAATGTACCACTGCAGTCTGTGATTGATGATGCGCTCCAGTGTTTTGCAGAGACAGCTGGTGAGGCTAATTGGTCTGTAGCTAGAGGCAATGGAACTATCTTTCCCTGATTTTAGGAGGGGTATCATGATTGCTTCTCTCCAGGCTTGTGGAACACTGCCTAAGGTCCAACTGTTATTGAAGATCTGCAACAGCTTTGCTTTGGCCTCTGTTCCTAGGTTCCTGATCATTTCATTGGAGATACCATCAGCTCCTGGTGACTTTCTCATTTTCAGTTTTGATATGGCTAGCTCCAGTTCGCTGATTGTGATGGGTGTCTCCAGAACCTCATGTACTATTTCCTTCTGTCCTGTATGTTGCCGTTTCTCTCGAATCTCTTGTTGTTTCTCTGGACTAATTTTGATATTGTTATCTTGTGCGAATGAGTCCGCAAAATGGTCAGCTGCTTGCTTTCTTGTTAAGATGTTTCCATCTTTATGTAGTGCAATTTTTGAGTTTCTCCCTGTGCCCTCATCGTTAAGTTGTTTTATTAGCTTCCACAATTTCCTTGTGTCTCTTTCAAAGTTCAGAGACTCTGTTTTTTCCTGCCAGCTTTTCCGTCTAGCCTGCAGCTTGGCCCTTTGAAATTTGGCTTTTGCATGCTGGAATTTATTGTGGTGCTCTTGGCTGGGTGTGGCCTCTGCTTGCTTTCTACACACTTCCACATCATTATGCAACTGTTCCAGTTCACTACTCCAGTAGGGTTTATATTGTTTACGGGCTCCTCTTGGTACTGTTTCTCGCGCTGCCTGTAGTATGCATTTCCCAAACTCTTCAACTACTTTATTTATGTCTTTCTCAGTGTTCAGGTTTCTAACCAGTATGCTGGTGCGATTCTTGTACATTGCCCAGTCTGCTTTCTTGTAGTTCCACCTCGAGAGGGTGCTGCTTTCACTTACAAGCTCATTTTCTACAGTTAGAAAGACTGGCCGATGGTCACTGCCACCAAGTTGTTTCCCAACAATTCGTGTAATGTTCCACTCCAGGTCTGGCGAATGAAAAACCAGGCCAGGTGTAGTTGTAGTGTGCCGTGATCTCGAGTAGAAAGTATGTGGGTCGGACGGCTTGTTAATCAAGATGAATCTATTCTCATCCTGCCAGTCTTCCAGTCTCTCTCCTCTATGGTCCATGTGATCATAGCCCCACGTCTGCGAGTGGCTGTTGAAATCGCCACACACAATCATTTTTTCTGTTAATGGTAGTGTGTCCAGTGCCTGTGGGCGGTCACTTGGACAGTAGTAATTGATCAGATGTAGGTCTGTATTGCCTGTCTTAAGTTTTAGTGTCTGATACTCAGCCCCTTCCATGTAGACTTCGATTTGGGAAGCAGTGATGTTATTTTTGACAAGGGTCAGTATCCCACCTTTTCCCTGTCCTTTCAGTCAGATCGGTAACACTGGTAGCCTCGGATTTTGAAGGCTATTTTTTCGTTGAGGTGAGTTTCTTGCTAATGATTTGAAATAGCTGGACACATTTACAATAGGTATTAGAAAGTGTATGGAAAAAGATTACATGGCATAGAACACATCCAGTCGCTTTGAATTAAAGCGATTCCCATACACATGCTACTACCTCTAGAAGTTGCCTTAATGGGGAGTGCACTGGACGGATGTTTACGTGTGGATTAGCTTTCCCTATTACCAGTGTCCTTTGCCATCAGGCGAACCTACTTCAACTCTAAGGTACTTGTCACTTACGTCCCCGAATCAAGGATGAGAAGTCAACATTTTAGTCCAATTGACTGACGTAAGGTTTGAAACAGCTGCCTCAGCATCAGCACATCGGTAAGCCTTTGGTAAGCAAATCTACGGAAATAATGCCATATGTAGGACGTGTCAATTCCTTGGGTGCGCCCAATACCAGAACGCTATTTGGCGGCTCAGCAACAATGCCCCTGGTCTGCTTCTGACTTCCCTTGAGGGCCACCGACAACCAGCATTTGGTTCTTCTAGACAGGCAAGCTGGGAAATCTTCTGTAGATGGAAGGATGAAGATGACACCACAACACTAGCAGGCTTTGAACGTCCTACAAAATACCCGGATAGGTTAACTGGGCAACAATCGCCAGAATCAGCCAAAAGGAGCAAACAGACACAAAACAGTTAAGTCCAAAACAAACATTTCTGTCGAACTCTGAAGAAAAAGATAACCAATCGTTTTCAATACCGAGTTCTTGTTGTATGTATCTGTGTGTGATATGAGAGGAATCACCATTTGGTGGTGGTGGTGGGTGGGGGGGGGGGGGGGGGGGGGGGGGAGAACGTAACATCAATAACATTAAATATGCGGACAATACAGTATTGATTGCAGACAATGAGCAGAATCTGCAATATTTAGTAGATGCAATTGTGTGCATGCAGTGAATAACTAGGGTTAGAATAAAATTTAAGAAGACACAGATTATGGCCGTCACTAGGAAGAAGGAAATGCCACAATGTAATACAAGTAAATGGGAATATTCTTAAACAAGTGAATCGGTACAATTATCTCGGAAGTCATAACATCTGATGGGAGATGCCTTGAAGAGATTAGAACAACAATCCCCATGGTGAAGTTAGCCTTTTGCAATATGAAAAAGATACTGACCAATAAAAAGATGTCATTTGCAGCGAGAAAGAGAGTGTTGAAGTGCTACATAGAACCTGTACTTATGTATGGATATGAAGCATGGACAATGAGCAGACAAGCAGAAAAACATCTGATGGCTGTGAAAATAAGGTTTCTGAGGAACATGCAAAGAATACCATGGACAGACAGAAAAACCAATGACTAAATCCTACAAGAAACAAATGAAAACCTTAATCCAATTAGAGAAATTAGACGTAGACAGTCAAAATATTTTGGACACGATATGAGAATTTATAAATTGGAGAACTGGATGACAACTGGCAAGATTGAGGGGAGAAGAGCAAGGGGAAGACCGAGAAGTAAATACCTGGATAGCGTGGCCACTTGGTATGGTCGAGACAAGAACACTGAGCTGATCCATGACTCTGGTGATCTGTGAGATGGCGAAACATGATCGCCCACACTTATCGGCATGGCACTTGATGATGATGATATACACAGCATTCACTGTACTTTTGCTTTCTACGAACCTACATTGTTCTTTTCCTATTTCGGGTTGTATTTTCTTCCTAACTATTTGCAAGATAATCCTTAGCAAAATGAACACGATGAGGCTCATTATGCTAATTGTTCGATGTTGATCACATTCTGGTGTGGGTAGGTTTTAATTATTTTTTAAAGCTAGTCTGGACCATTTTCTAATTAGCTTACTCTTTGTGATTTACACCTGTCACATTTCTTCTTCAATTTTTTCTCACAATATGGAATTGTTTAAAGGCGAGAGCATTGACTCCTTTGCACTGGGTTTTATCCCATATGGTTGGGACGCAGAGGTGTTTCCAAGGCACCAGGGCCAGGTTCTGTACCGGCCAAGATCTACTAACATGCCCTAGCCGTGCGTCCTGGGCAACAGGTCTCTTCGGGGTCCTGGCTAACATAGTAGGATCACTGATTCTTCCAAAGTCGAAGAGTATCTGCCTGCACGGCGAGGAACCACCAGTCTACACACCAATAAGCCAGACATAGGATAACGGATACTCACGCAAACCTCAGGTCCTGTATGACATCACACTGATGTTGGACAACAGGATGTATTCATCTGACATACAGGACTTCACGTTGGAGTTTACAGCCAGCGAACACAAGCAAGCATCCCATATGGTTAGGTCTCTTTCTGTAGGCCAGCCTGTTGAAAGCATCGCGCAAAACATGAACTCTGAAGCTCCAGCGATGAGCCCCAGGAGTCTCTGAGTAAAATTGCACCCGTGAACCAGATGACAGAGTCCAGAATCAAACTCCCAACCTTCAGAGCATGACACAGGTGGCTTAACCACAGAGACCCCCCATAGTTGAGTCTCTCTGTATATGTCCTGGTACTATTAGTGTTGGAACTCTTTACTGGCTGCTGAGGATGGGGACGGAGCGCTTATGGGAATGTCCCGAATGCTGTGATGTCGGTTCCTAAATCAATCAATCTGTATATGTCCTAAGTTGCATTCTGTCTATAGAGAACCCAGAACTGAGCTGTACTGACACATTAAGAGGAATCATATAGTTACTCAGATTATTTAAACAATAATAGTGAACATATGGTTGCCAAGATTATTTATACAATAATAGTGAACAAAGCATTTTATTACAAAAATCAAACTTTATTGTGTATAAGTGTAATATTTACAAATTCTTTTTTTTTTATAATCTGACAATAATGGAATGTTGGTTAAGGAATGTTAAATTATATATAACAATAGCTGAATGTTGGTCAGGGAATGTTGTTTTAACTTCAAACACTTCTTCACATTGTGGTATAAATGTATCAATATATCAAATATATATGTACACGTTTACAAAATTCTTCACACAATTTATTACTTTCATTTGTTCTAAATCTTCAAAACCCCAGATATTAATGTTAGCTTTCAGACTGTGCTCTCAAAAATGTTTTAACATTAACATATTTGTGGGTGGCTTTCAAAGAATGAAACGACAGTTTTTTGTAATTTTTTCTACAAACTATTGAGCTCACAACAACGTAGTGTTTCTTATTTATTTCAACTTTTTAACACTTTTCCTATCATCTTCTGTTCAAGCACTTAAAATCAGTCTATATAATCAATATTGATTCCTGCATGAAGTGTATTGTTGTCTGCAGATCTTGCAGGCTCCCATAGTCAGACATCCAGACTTGTTTCAACCAACCCTACATTAGACCGTTCTGAGCTGCATTTGTTACAATATTGTAGTATTTGTTCTCAAAATATGGTTTGGTTGCTGAACTGTTACTAGAACCCGATTTAAAACACAAAATATGACTAAAATGAAAATCGTCTGGTACCCAGGAAAAACTCATTCTGCGCCTGCTGGGGACCGAACCCAGACCACAGTCTTGGCAGGTAAGTGCACAATCCACTACGCCACCACTGCTCCAATAAACAATCCAAATTGTGTTACTCCCTTTGATTTCTAATAGTTTAGTCTTTCTGCTGATGTGAATACAAGTTATCTGTAAACATTGTTACTACCCGTCAGCATGTAGCAGGTCCTTTACAGAACTTTACTGTCATGACAGTGAGTAGATAAACCTTCTAAGCCATCTTAGAACTCACGGCTCCATACTTTCAGCTCCACTGGATGAAATGAATGGTCATCATCATTCTTGATGGACAAACAACAAGCCTTCTGATCTTTTGCCATTTCTCATGACTTGTGCACTCTCATGTCAAAGGTAATTTCCTGTGTCCATTTTCATGTTGGTCGACCACTGCCACTTCTGCCAGAAACCACGGCTCCCATCCCTGTTCTCCCCAAGCCACTATGACGTTTAATGTGGCCAAAATATTTCAGTTTCCGAGACACATTACGGTTTATATGCCAGTTTTCTTTGATGTTCAAGTCTTGTAACATTTCAGCATTTTGTTTCCTTCAGTAATGAGTTTATTAAAAAATGATGATAAAATAATAACAAAACCAGTGTAAAATAAATGTACACATGACGAATGAAGACATAACTGTATGTACCTGCCATGAAGTGTGTAGAGTCAAATATACCAGCCATGAAGTGTGTAGAGTCAAATATACCAGCCATGAAGTGTGTAGAGTCAAATATACCAGCCATGAAGTGTGTAGAGTCAAATGTACCAGCCATGAAGTGTGTGGAGTCAAATGGAAGCAGTTTGAATATATCAAGCAGTGATGCCAGGAATGACAATGTCTCATAT
This sequence comes from Cepaea nemoralis, assembly GCA_014155875.1. Taxonomy (NCBI): domain Eukaryota; kingdom Metazoa; phylum Mollusca; class Gastropoda; order Stylommatophora; family Helicidae; genus Cepaea; species Cepaea nemoralis. Next base: position 17,613 of record JACEFZ010017236.1, read on the forward strand.
CTGGTATACCCCGTTAAACACACATTCCAAGAAAACATAGGTAATGGTAGACCAATGGCAGATACTATTGTTCGGTTGTAAAGTGATAAAATGTCACATATACTAGGTGACACCACACATGTGTTACAGTAAAGGAAGCAAAGAATAGTAACACTGTAACCTAGCATGCATGTAGTAAGAGGCCACTAAGGAGGGTTGGCATGAGATTGGCTATCATGCACAAAACTTTCACGGCAAAATTCAGCCAATCTTGAACAAGTTTACAGAGCGCTTGGTGTCTATTGATTGAGGACATACGTTTCATTGTAAGGTAGAAGAAGAAGACAAGGTGAGGTGACCAATTCCATCCTTCATTGCATTTTCCATTCTTCGTCGCATTTTCCTTCCCAGATAAATATCTTGTAAGCTGTCATTACGGCATCTGTACTGTTGCTGGTGTGTGAATGGAGAGTTTTGTGTTAATAGTGATGGTGTGGTTGAGATAAAAGAATAATGATGTGCAAATATATAGGATTGCAATAAAATATAATAGCAGAGAAATAGAGTTAGGCAAGTTAAATGAGGAATAAAAACAGCAAGTAGGTTACCAATTAACAGTATACCACAACAAGCAATGATCTACAGACCAGAGGGAAGCAGAGGAAGAGGCCAACCACGTAAACGATGGACGAAGGGAATAACAGTCCATGGGAATATCGATACATGAAGCCCATAAGTGGGTATTCTCCTGCTGTTTATACTTCACCTCGACACAGCAAGGTACAAGTGGAACGTGATAAGATGAGATGAGAAAATAAAAGTCAAGCAGCAATTGTCAGAATTTAACAAACTGCATTATTTAAAATATGTTTTACACTATTGCTATACCAAAACTAATAGGTAGTCTGCATATGAATAATCTTGCAAACTCAAAACAAATTCAATATGTTACACTGAGTTTGACACACACAAATGGACCAAAGTCATAATCATTGAATTAATGAATATGTTATGATGAACTCATAGACTTTGATGTCAGAAACAATTGAGTACATGAAAATATTTGAGAAAACAAACAAATGAATAGAACATTACACACAGAAGAGACATAAATCTGCCACTCAAAACAGAAAATTATTGTGCTAAAGAAACCTGTTTACTGTTATTGATAAAAACAATGCTTTCTTCTTTCTGTAGCACATTACTGGCTTATGGTATACTGATCGTGGAATGTCTCATATTCCTATTTGCAGTTTTGGTTTTCTTCTTCTTTGGTGTTTTTTCGAAAGGAGTGCAGCACACATAGTTATTTACCTGTATAATAACTCTGAGAACAGTGTGTCAGACTTCAGCAATCATTTGTGAAATGTTTACTTCCTCTAGAATACTCCTGACCAGCCGTGACAGATTACCATTCTTCGACACAGGTTAGAACATAAAAGATTGAATAAACACATGCATGAGTTTCGTCTCTGTGTTTTACAGCTACGTACATGTGGACTCAGTAAACAAACTGCTGCTCACGTTCTGCAGGATGGTCCTCTCTACAGCCAGCTAAGAAAGATATACTGGCCCACTGAACCAGCATCTCCAAGATGTTTAGAACTAAACAGAAATTCAAAAATGGCTGAGTTCATCATGAGAATTTTCCTGCTGGTGTGCTCTGGTGTAATCATCAATGGCAGTGATCACACAAAGAAGAAGGCTACTTGCTTTAAACAGAGTCCACCCAAAGTAATAAATTATATCTGTTTTTGAGCAAGTTTTGTTTCATGACAATATTGGCAGGGCAGTTATCTACTTTTTGCAATTTCCAACTGCCATAGAATTGTTTAACACATGGACATGGAGGCTCATATATTTCACCCATATCCAAAAATATTCCAAACCATGCCTTGGTTTCTTCACCAGCGTCATACAATTTTAAAATGCACCACCAATACCATTTCCTACGTCTGTTCTGCTGATGTATCATGTACTTCATTATAGAGAAATCAAGTCAAGTGGTATGTATACAGAATGATTGGCCAGATATGTTTTACACTCTGGAATAGGCTGAGAAAATGCTAACTGAGAACACAATGATAAATAATTTTTCTAAATTGCTCAGTAATTGTATATCCAATGTTACAATCACCTTCTTGCATTTTAATAGCACAGGAAATGGGACCTTAGTATTGTACATTGAATATGCTGCTATATTTATAAGCCTATGAAAAATGGAATAGGAAATCTGTGAACAGAACAATTCCCTGACTTCAATAATATCTATTAATTTATGTTAAAATGACAATTTTTCAGAATAATTTTGCAAAAATGCTTTAGTTAACCCTTTACCGGGCAAAGCGTCCGGGAACAGTTCTACCGCCGAACGGGCAAACCGTCTGAACGCGCCCGTGACTATTATGCATTGTAAAAATTTGATCTCTCGGCTTTCCGAGACTTACGATTGTCTACTTTCGGTTTCACTGATAGCTTGACAACGTGGCCATCATTCGCAAGAGTGTACTTTGAATTTGAACGGATTTTAAAAAATAGTTTTTGTGGGTTTTACGCTTTGTATTTCAAAATGGATTTCGACAATTCTTCAAGTGATAGCGGAGATTTTGCTGGGTTCAATTTAAGTGACACTGAAAGGCACGAAGTTGACTATTAATCAGAGCTAGATATCAGTGATCAGCGTTACTTTGCGTTAGCAGTCGTGAGTCGGACTTTAAAGAAAGTGATTCTGATTCGGAAAATGTGTTTGTAAATTGCCGTATAGATGACTGACAATCACAAACAATATGTTGAATTTTTAAAATATTTGTGTTCATGTGTGGAATAGCGGCATCATTCATGTGAGTAAAATATTCTGCACGCTTTTCCCTTCAGTTTGCTGTTTATTTGACTAAAATCTGTTAACTAACGATTTATATGTGATATTTTTACTAATGTAACCCAAAATTTTACCGAACCTCAAAATTCTTCTTGCCCATTCAGGGCTACAAAACAGACGAACGTCTGCCCAGTAAAGGGTTAATTTACAGTGTCACAATTGCTAATTCACAGTCAATAAAACACAAAACATCCTTTAGTTTAAAAAAAACAACAACATGTTTTTATATAAGGCAATATTAACATATGTATTATCTTGAACTGCTAATATGACTGTGAAACTGAAACATTTATAATGTAATTTGACATGCAAGCTTGAAACAGCTAAACATTAGTTACATTATGCTTCAAAATGTTATGAGCATAATGAACAAACAAATAAATAAACCTGCAAAATATTGTTATTTGTCCATTACAGTAAAACTGTTACAATATAAAGGAAACTTTTTAAATAACTTAGCATGCAGATTTGCAACAATTTCATGAGAGTTACAGCTAGTTTTCTTTTTTTTTCTTTTTCTAAGAAATCAATACAATTTTACAAGCCTATTTGCTTGTGAAAATTGGCACCACTAACATTTAATAAGTAAGTATGTGAAAGCATATTGTCAACAATTTACAAAATGAAGAGAAAGATTAACCAACATGTTTACAGATCGATTTCTCTGGAAACAATAGGGCCACTCATACTGCTGCTGACTGATGGAGGGCCAGCTTTCTCCGAATATCTGGGTGGTGCTGGGTGTGCTGGGAATGAAGCTGGTGGAATGTATCCTCCTTGTGAAGCTGGAGCAATCACTAAACCACCATAAGGAGCACCAGATACAACTGGCTGCATACCAAATGTGTTTGGTCCGTATTGAAATGGTGCCTGGTATGTAAACTTTTTGCCGACCTAAAGGAAAAATTTTTTTTTAATTAAAAAGAAATATCTGTTAGTTTTTCTTCTAATCTTCCAAACTCGACTTAAACATCTGTTATTTATAGATGTCTGATATCTTCTTCTTCTTCATTCATCTGGAGTTTTTTTTTTTTTTTTTTCCCGGACGTGATTGCGTTGTGCCTGTTTACAGCAGGGCTGCATTCTTGCGCCATTAGGCCGACACATCCGGCTTCTGCAGGCATTTGTTGACCGGGTTAACCTTTCCGGGATGTCTGATATGATTAAAGGCAAGGGATTGATTGCACTGAACTGAGTATTACTCCATCCACAGAACGGCAAGCTGTCGGTTAAGAACATTGCAAGCATGTATTCCGTAGCTCCAGTGTTGAACGGATTCTGGAAAAATTTCACTCATGGTATGAATGACACAATTCAAAAACCTACAACCTTCTGAGTGTGAGGCAGATGACTCGACTCCTTCCGCATGGAGACCCTCTGAGATTTATTACATGAAGGACAATTTAGCGATTTCAGATCAATTAAAGGGGTTAGATATAGATGTAAAAGCCCAACAAATGGGGCTGGTTATCAACCAAGATAAGACAGAATATATGGTAATTTCAAGAGAAGGAATGGCTAAAAACTCTGGCCACATACAAATAGATAATATGACCATTAAAAGAACGGAAACATACAAATACCTGGGTACAATCTTCAACTGCTCCAACATCATAAGGGAAGAAATACAAACTAGAATCAATTCTGGAAATAAGATATACTATGCACTACAACATCTACTAAAATCAAATGCGCTATCTCGTAACACCAAAATCACAATATACAAAACACTGATCAGACCAGTTGTGCGGTATGGCTCTGAAACCTGGAGTACAACGAAAGAAGACGAAGCCTTGCTACAAACCTTTGAGAACAAAGTTTTAAGACGCATCTTTGGACCCATCTTTGGAAAAGAAGAAGTAACAAAGACATTTATGATCTGTTTAAGTCCCCGCTAATCACTGGTATCATGAAGGCTAATAGACTACAATGGCTGGGGCATTTAGAAAGAATGGAAGATAATAGGGAAACAAAACTCGCTTACACTCAGGAAATAAATGACCATAGACCCCAAGGTAGACCAAGAAGACGGTGGAGAGATAATATAAATACAGACCTACAAGCACTTGGAATCAACGACTGGCAAGAGAAGGTCAACCAGAGAGATGAATGGAGACCGATTGTATCTGCAGCAAAGAACCTCAATGGCTCGGAACGCTGAAGAAGAAGAAGAAGAAGAAGAAGAAGAAGAAGAAGAAGAAGAAGAAGATATAGATGTGTTTTACAATCTGATATTGTTGGCATGTATGGTGAAATACAGGTCCTGAGGGGAAGGGGTTATGGACGCAGTTCATAATCCCGCATACCCGCGTTTGAAACACTGCTGGGGGGAGTTTTGCAGCAGACCACCTTAGATTGGTTTTGATGAAACTTTCAGAACACCTTGGCAAACTACTGAATGTAAACTTGCCCAGGAATCACGAACATCCAAAAAATTTTAACTGCTCTGCCCTGTAAAGGATATGCAACTAATATGGTGAAATAAAAACAAGAAAAATATAACATTTTGAGGAAGATTAAGGTGGAGAACTAAATATAAATATGATATACAGAGATAAGTCAAAAATATGATTTTAATAGACTCGTCTAAAAAAGGCGATTAAGGGTTGAGAAGAATGGTTATCATTAAATGTTAGCTGAACAGAATGTATGATAGTTTCAAATAAAGCATAATATACACAGTTAAGGTGTAAAACTAAAAACCAAAATCCTGATAAAATTTGTAGACTATACAATGGTATCTGAAGAAACTGAAGAAAAATATGACAAAGAGATAATAAACTAAGGAAAGATGTGACACAGAGATAAGAAACTGAAGATAGATGTGACACAGAAATAAGAAACTGAAGATAGATGTGACACAGAGATAAGAAACTGAAGATAGTTGTGACAGAGATAAGAAACTGAAGATAGATTTGACACAGAGATAAGAAACTGAAGAAAGATGTGACACAGAGATAAGAAACTGAAGATAGATGTGACACAGAGATAAGAAACTGAAGAAAGATTTGACAGAGATAAAAAATTGAAGAAAGATGTGACACAGAGATAAGAAAAAGAACCACCATATCCAAAATTCTTTTTACTAGAATTAGCACAGTCATTAAAAACAATAATGATGAATAAGAATCTACTTATTGAAAAGTTGTGTGTGGCCATTCTTTTATATGAATAAGAATGTTGGATATTGAGTACTGAAATTGTGACAAAACTAAAGGCAGTGGAGATGAAGAAAAATAAAATTTATTGGGTATCATCAGCAAGCTGAAATAGGTGTTCATGTGTCTACACTGATCTCGACAGGATTGTTCTGGATCAGCTATGTTGATTATATTCCTCCATTCCACCATCTCAGTGGAATTTCTCTTGGCCTGTCCCTGCCTGAGAATGCTGGATACAGACCCAACAACGTGAGTGGAAAATGATTCTTTCCAAAACATGGAGAGGTGCATTATAAGGAATTATTGTAAACTTTGTGAAAGGAGATTATTTCAACATACAAAAGAGAAAAGATACTCAATGAAAGGAGCACCAGAATAGGATCAACACATCAACTCAAAGCCAGATATGATTGAAGGCGGCTCTTATTTTTACCAATTTGTACAAGCACTAAGATAAATAAAATCTCTACTTACATACGGATCCATGTCATTTTCAAATGGATCTCTTCCCTGTCTCAGCTGCTGGTAGCGAATGGTTCCCAATGTGCTCGCAGTTTTAAAAGCTTCTATCCAAAAGAATACTGCTGCAACTAAAATAAAAAAAGAAAAGGAGAAAATACATAAAATTCATGGACAGATGGCATCACTGATTGCTACAGCAATACAAAATTCTCTAATGTCCCTCTTACATTATTAGTAGAAATGTATCTAAATCTACACTGGTCAGTTGGAATAAAATGTTAATTTCTCGTCCTTGACTTGGGGATGTAAATTACAGATACCTCAGAAGTCGGAGTGGGTTTGCCTGATGGGACACTAATAACAGGGAAAGCCAATCCACACATAAAATTTAATCCAGTGCACTATAAATGTGTAAGAACTATCCCTGAGTTCAAAGCGAGCAAACGCAAAAAGCGAAAAAGAAAACACACACAAGCAAATGTCTAAACAGTTGCACAACGGATAGCACACCAGCGACACACACAAGCAAATGTCTAAACAGTTGCACAACGGATAGCACACCAGCGACACACACAAGCAAATGTCTAAACAGTTGCACAACGGATAGCACACAAGCGCAGCAACATTGTAATGGGTTACACACAAATCAGAATTGTGAGGTAAGTATGAACATTTTTTTCCAATTCTCATTTTCTCTTCAATTGCTTTCATTTTTTTTCACCCTTTTATTCTTCTTGTCCTGTCGTCACCTTTTGATGTAGTCACAGGAGATCTCCTTGACTGTATGTTGTGTTTGTGAATGTGTTTGTTTGGTGATGAAGGCTAATCGGCGCAACGTCCTGTATGTGTCGTAATTCTGTTATGTAAAACTGCACTATTATTTGTGTCATTTTATATTGTTGCCATGCTTAGGGAAGGACAATTCTCATGGCAGGGTACCAGCAAGACAACCGAGAGTTATGATCTGGGAAGGACATCTCTTCAAGAATGTAAAGAAGATAAAGAGACTGAAACAGTCATGGGGAGGAAAGGGGGGAGGGAAGAGAATGTGTGATAATAAATAGCAATGGTTCGTGGAAAAATTCCCAGCCACATGATGAGATCAAATCCAGTTACCATCTAAGCTTGACATGGATCATGTGACCTCTCAGCCATGGCTCCTGCTGCCACTGCTATGTAATCAAACACTAATGTTAGTTATTTATTTAGTTATCTGTTTGGGTATCACCCTTGCACTCCAGACATGTCCACAGGTGCTCAGATCCTTCTCCAAGCTTATGCACCAGCGTCCGGCAGCTAACAGTGCCAGTTCTTTGTTGGTTGATGAGAACACTCATTCTCCCAAAGTGCCGTGTGTCTGGCCATGCCAATTCTCACACCCAAGTTGCTCATTCTAGACAACGATGTGGATCCACTGGTGTTAAAGTCATCTGCTCTTGACATCTCTCTAACAGCATTAATAATTTTGGCACGATCCCTGGGCAGGCCATCTGCATTTGATGCAGAGCCAGCAATTTTATCAGTTCGTTCATTTTCTTCAACTCCCGCGTATCCCTATCAAACACATGGGAAAGAAAATATAAGGCACATAAAAATATACCTGTAGTCAGGGCAGCTCCTAGAATGGCAATATAGAAAGACCACAATGGCGTCACATAAGGTGTCGTATGGGGCTCAATCCGGTACATCTGCGAATAGATAGGGAGCATGCGCCAAGGAAGATTGTCCCTATAGTTGCAGCCATCACCACCGTATGGATTGCAGCTGCTTGCGCCAAATACACAACCACACAAAACCACCACGAGAATTTCAGAACCAGCTGAAATAATAAGAACAAGAACATATAAAATACATCATTATACATGGAACTCTTGTGGAACTTAAGTTTGCAAAATTGTTCCTATGTTGTTGTCTTAATTTTTTCCTCTTTCGTTCCTCTTGCAAAAGAACTATGACATATCTAGTTACGTATCTTTCTAGTACAGAGTTCAGATGTCAGACTTCTGTGCATACGTGTGTAACTTTTACTATCAGTAGACAAATTACATTCAAAGTAGCAGGCTTTTCCTACGTGTGGCTAGGCTTTTTCCCCAACAATTTTGCCAGGGAACTAGTTCTATGGCCTACTCTGTGCAATGCCCAACCACTGTGGAATGTTTAACCTCTGGATTTTTGCCCTTATCCAAGAAGGCTAGGCTTCTGATCGCACTACCAAAGAAATCAGAAAGACATGAAACTTTTAGAAACCAGCGATTCTTGTAAAGTTTACAGATCCTATACTGGGATTTGAACCAAATACCTTCACAGCCTGAGGTAGACACCATTGCCTATCAGCCACTCTACCCCCCACCTCCATATTTTTGTTCTGTGTTGCTTTCTTTCATTGTGCTTTGATCTTTCTTTGGCCTCTTTATATGTGGTCAATTTTCTGCTCCTTCGGCCTCTACATGTCTCCTCAGGTGGTCCTGCCTGTGTAATAAATGTAATTTTTGTTCTAAATATCATAATTTACAAAACAGATTATATTATCATCACTAATCATGCTGATCGCCACCAACCACACCCCACTGCCAGGATCACAACTTACCTGCCAGACTGACTGCTCCAGCCAACACGATCAGAGCCGTGGGAGATGCCACTTCTCGACACATCAGAAGTAACCCAGCTGGAAAACAGGGAACCAGAATGCACGACCCAAAAACTGCAAAAAACTGTGCTGCTTGAAGAAGTTCTAGAAAAAAAAGGGAGATAAAATGTAGTGAAGTTATGTCATTATGCTGCAGCAAATTTTTAGTACATTTTTGCAAGACATCCTATAAACTATCTTCGCTCAAGCTGTGCAGTTTAAAATCATAAACAGTGGTGGATGTCAGAATGTACAAGTGCACTTGTTCTTAAATATTTGGTGTGCTGATACCGAGGTATCGGGTTCAACCCTACATTGGTCAGTGGGACTAAAATGTTGACTTCTCATCCTTGACTTGGGAGCTTAAATTACAAGTACCTCTGAAGTGAGAGTGGGTTCATCTGATAGCGAGGAACACTGGTAATAGAGAAAGCTAATCCACACGCAAATATAAGTCCAGTACACTAGAAGTAGTAGCAGACGTGTATGGACTACGCTTGAGTTCAAAATGAGTGAGAGCAACAACAAAAACCAACATATAAATGGTGGCCTTAGGGTCCTTAACTATCTTAAGGCCATTTGTGCACCGTTCATCATCACGGGTCATGTTTTGCCATCTCACATGATCACCAGTCATGGATCAGCTCTGTGTTCTTGTCTGGACTATACCACGTGGTCAAGCTATCCAGGTATTTACTTCTCTGCCCTCCCCTTGATCTTGCTAGATGTCACCAGGTTCTCCAATTTCTTTCTTCTCATAATGTGACAAAAAAATTGTGATTGTCTACGTCTAATTTCTCTAATCAGTTTACGGATTTCATTTGTTTCTTGTAGGACTTGGTCATTGGTTTATCTGTCTGTCCATGGTATTCTTTGCACTTTTCCTCAGAAACCACATTTCCACAGCCATCAGATGTTTTTCAGCTTGTCTGCTCGTCATCCACACTTTACATCCACACAAAAGCACAGGTTCTATGTAGCACCTCAACACTTTTTCTCGTTGCAAATGACATCTTTTTATTGGTCTGCATGTTTTCCATCTTGCAAAAGGCTACCTTCGCCATGGCGATTCTTGTTCCAATCTCTTCAAGGCATCTGCCATCAGATGTTATGACTGCACCATTGCCAGCATCTAGTCACACACAACCTGCCTCAATGTAGGAACCTGCCATGAGTATGTGTCATGACAGGTCCTACACATTCTGTAGATCTGGGTGGACAGCGGAATAGGTGGCCAGTCTTTGCTCTGTGACTGGGCGAATAAAGCAGGTGTCAAACCATCATCCAACCAAGCTCATGGAATGATCACAGCCTCCTATCAACTCCACTAACAATCCTAGGTCCACATGGCCGAATGGATAAGAACATGTGTTCTTAAACATTTGATGTGCTGATGTCGATGTAAGCGGTTCAACCACTACACCGGACAGCTGGACTAAAATGTTGACCTGTCGTCCTTGACTTGAGGACATAAATTACAAGTACCTCTGAAGCTGGAGTAGGTTCCCCTGAAGGCGAGGGACACTGTTAATAGGGAAAGTTAACCCACACGCAAAATTCAGTCCATCACTACTATAAATAGTGAGTATGGCCTATGCTTGAGTTCAAAGCGAGCGCCACAAACACCCTGCTATTTAAAAATGTTGCAAGATGTTGCAGTCAACCCTAGGCATTTTCTTCTTATTTCACTTGCTAATCCCAGGCCGATTTTCTAGGCAACTTTACGTTCAGCAGTCTGTCGTTTTCTTAAGAAGAAGTCAACATTGAAGTCCAACTGACCAGTGTATGGTCACCAGCACACCAACAAAACACAGAAAGTTTAAGTGTAAAACCTCTCGGCCACGATGCCCTCTTCATAATGGATCTTGCCGTAATAAAATTTTAGGGAAAAACCTACAGACAGAGAGCTTGTTATACTGGATGAAATCTCTATCTATGGAAAGTAAACCTCACATACATGCGTGCCACAATATTGAGTGAAAACAAGAATTAATACATTAACTCTTTTGAGTGAAACAAGAATGAATACATTAACTGAACTCTTGATTGAAAACAAGAATTAATACATTACGTTGAAGATCGTAAGTTGTGATCAAACATGCTAGCCAGCAAGAGGATGATGATGATGATGATGAATATTCTGTGAAGAACTGACTACATACTTGGAACAGCATCTCTGCCAGTGAAAGTGTCAGTAAAAATAAGATTGTCAAATTCTGATGCCTTCAAGAAAAACAGCCCACTCTCAATAGACATGTGGTCTTGTACCGGTGCTGTACCGTAGGTGCCGTCAATACCATCAAATGCCAGCTCAAACCAAAATGGTGTAATCATCATGGCAACCACAATAATGATTGCTCCCAGCAGCAGCAAAACACTTAATGCCAGTAACTTTGAGTCAAGGATATACCTGAAGAAGGATAAACAAAACATGCATCTGAAACATATGAAACAAACAAAATTTATCATTACATTATTTGTGCAGCATTTTACCATAACCTTCCTACATTAGCCGGCTCCGTGGCAAAGGAATTACAGAAGCAGTTCGTAATCCAGCATACCCGCATTCGAAACACAGCTGCACGCTATTTGGCAGCAGACCGCACTGCGTTGGTTTTTTTTTTTATGAAATGGTATGGGTGCCGGTCGTTAAGAAAGCCAATGCAAACTACTGGATGTAATCTTGCCAAATCACATCAGCAAAAGATGCTGCAGTTGACTAACGTCCTGTGAAGAATATGCAACTAACTGTAACTTCCAAGTGTGTTGTAAGAGGCAAAAAAGGACGACTGCATGTGGCTGGCTGTCACATCCTGTAAAAAAGTTAGCTGCAAAATCAAGCACTTATAAATATGTCTTCAGAAACAGGGGTTTGGGAGGAAATGGTTGAGGGATTACAGATAGAAGATGAGGAGCAGAAGAAGAAGGAGAGGAAGAAGTAGGAGCGGGAGAATAATAAGACATGTGTGATAACTGCAGACATTTGTTGGTGTCTGTGCAATAGAGAGAAGCTGGAGTGGTATGGCAAGGGCATCAGTGTGAAGCTATTCGGAGAGCTGGGCTGGTTCAGTGTGTCAGTAAGATTGGCACTGGATGGGACATGCACTGAGAGAGCCGGTTGATACCATGACCAGTGAGTCCTTCCTATGACGCTACTCACATGGAACGAGACATGGAGAAAAGCGGTGATGACAGATACAAGACTTCATAGTTATGTAGAGGCATATTAGCTTGTAACCAGGGCATCATCCAGCACAGCACATACAGACTGGCAGAGACTCAGCCAAGGTTGGCCAGGTTTCCTCCGTGATTTTTGTGTATTTCATTGTCACCAGACTCCAACACAATGTCCAGATGACATGAATTGGGGAATAGACAGCAGAAAAAAAATCATCATTTGTTTAGCATTATTACACATCTGTTCTGTTTTTCTGCCTTGTATTTTACATGCTTGTTGGGAGTAATTGTAAATTGGGCATACAGTGGCCTTGAACTCAAAAACTAATAGGCTCTAGTTCAGCTGAGGATTATTTTTTTCCAATAAGAGAAATCCCATGATGCATCAAACAATCTGATTTTTCCATTATGGACTGAATGAGTAACTTTCTCAGACAATGCCAGGATAAGAGAGAGGGCCAGTGTACTTAAATCAAGAACTGTCATAGCTACAGTAGCCATTCTTACATGACGGAAAACACACAAATAACGATTGCAGTGAGAAAGAGTTAAAGTGCCACCAAGAATCTGTACTGTCGCAGGCATGAGAAACATGAACAATAAGTAGACAAGTCAAGAAATATCTGATAACAGCAGAAATGTGGTTTCTGAGGACAATGCAAAGAATACATGGATGGAGAGAGAAACCAATGAGGTAGTCCTTAAAGAACAGAGGAAAGTCATAAACTGATTACAGAAATTAGACGTAGATAACCAAGATTTGTTTAGCTTGTTAATGAGGAGGAATAAACTTGAAAATTTTGTGATTACTGGCAAAGGTGATGGGAAAAAAGAAAGTGGAAGGCAAAGATATAAATACTTGGATGACTTGGCTAAATGGCATAGTCATGTCATGAACGAAGGCCTAAACTGAGACTTAAGTGATTGTATGTTTAGTTTAGTTTAGTTTAGTTTAGTCAACGGATCAACATCACGGCACACGGGTACAACCCATAAGTGCTCCGTTCTTCTCCTAACTCAAACCTGAGTCTGGAGAAACTCAGCTCAGAGCACGAACTCCGTAGCACCGGCGAGGATCTATGAGTGGCAGAAAACAATTGGGTGCACCCAAAATTGACTATCATGTCTTTTTGTTTGCACAAAATTGGATTCTGTAAATGAATGGAAATTGCCTCTGCCAGCTTTAATATGTGACCATTTTGCATGTTAAACAGCACTGGTTGACCCAGCTCATAAAATGTTTACTCGTATTTGTACAGCTTTACCACTGTTCAACACATTTAATTTCTCTTTGTTTGGCTTAAGCTTACAAACAAAATCTGGTTACATATTGTAATATCTGAAAAACATCTGATGGCTGTAGAAATGTGGTTTCTGAGGAAAATGCAAAGAATACCATGGACAGCCAGAAAGACCAATGAAGAAGTCCTTCAAGAAACAAATGAAGATCGTAAACTGATCAGAGACATTAGACGTAGACAGTCACAATTTTTTGGGCATGTTATGAGAAGAAATGATTTGGAGAACTTGGTGACAACTGGTAAGATCGAGGGGAACAGACCAAGGGGAAGACCTAGAAACAAGTATCTGGATGGCTTGGCCTTGTGGCATGGTCGAGACAGAAACACGGAACTGATCCACGACTCTGTTGATCGAGTGAGATGGCAGAACATGACCGCCCACGTTTACCGGCATGGCACATGATGGATGGATGGATGGATTGTAATATGCAGCACTGTGAAAATAATACTCTTGCTTTTTCATACCTGTTATTATGCCTCTTAGGCCTCAGCTGTGAAACCAACGGTTACATGGTTCTCACTAAACAACCATATTGTGAAAACAGACCTGCCGGCAGTAAGAATGGATGGGAGCAGTTTGAGTAGAACCCAGTCAATGACATATCTTGGCGTGAGGCTTGATCGTAGCCTGTCCTTCAGAGATCATGTCGATTATGTCATAACGAAGGCTCGAAAAGGTTTGTCAGCAATGAGAGTCATGGCGACTGCCAATATCGAGCAAAGACTGCTAATAATTCTGTTCCAAGGACTTGTACTTTCACGCATCGACTATGCCCTGGCCATTTTCACTGTCAGCCCTACACAGATTGGAAGACTCGAAAAGGTACAAAACGAAGCCATGCGCATCATTTTGGGCTGCACGAGAGACACCAGCTGTGTAGCAATGAAATACCTCCTTGACTTCCCGACAATGGAACACAGGATCAAGATCTGGAGAGCTCGTGCATACTTAAAAATAAGTGCAGATGAGCAGCACCCTCTGCATGACGCTATATTCAGAGAAAAGGGTGACAGGCTAAAGAGGGGCAAATCATGGATGGGTCGGGCGGAAGATGTCGTCAGACAGGTCTGCAGTCTTACCAGTATCAACCCCGGCAAGGAATGGGTGCCGGTACCTCCAGCCTTTAAGTGCACTTTCTCCTGCATTATCACACTCGACAGACGGTGCAGAGAGCAGAACCCTGCCGCTGTCAATGCAGAGGTTAGCGCGCTCATCTATGAACACTCAGATAGCCCCGAAGTGCTCATCTATACAGATGGATCTGTTGTAAAGCAGCAGAGAAGTGCGTGGGCATTTACAGCCCGTTCAGCGGGCCGAACCGTTCAAGAATCCAGTGGTGCCCACTCTATGACCACGAGCAGCATGACGATGGAGGTGATGGCAGTTACACAGGCTTTCATATGGCTGGAATCACAGCATTATACCAACGTGTGTGTACTAAGTGATTCAATGAGCATGATTCAGAAGGTCGAAGCTGGATCTGTACGTAGACAGTGGACTGAATCGCTGCGGAAGTCTGTTGTCCGTAAAGTCACCTTCATCTTCGTCCCGGGACATGCGGGAGTCGAGGGAAATGAACGAGCTGACAAACTGGCTGGCTCTGCACCCCCTGTAGATGGCCAGCCCATGGATCGTGCCGATGTTATTAACGTCCTTAAAGATTTGGCAAGAACAGAGGATTTTGATGTCAGTGATTCCACATCGCTGTCCAGGATGAAAGACCTGGGAGTAAGAATCGGCACAGCCAGACGCGAGAGGTACATCGGGAAAACAAAGTGCCTCGTCAACCAACACAGAACTGGCACTATTAGCCACCGGACGCTGATGCATATGCTGGGGGGAGGATCTGAGCACCTATGGACATGTCCGGAGTGCAACGAAGATACCCCAACTGATAATTGATAACTGATGTGAAATCTTATGGACTTGAAAGAATTTATCATTATTATGAGGGGGCTTCACATGAAAACCTTAAATGTTTTTTTTTAATTCGGTGAATATATTCTGAAAAAATAAAGAACTACTATCATTTTTTCAATGTCCCCAGGAAGGTTAACCCGGTCAACAAATGCCCGCAGAAGTCAAATGTGTCGGCCTAACGGCGCAAGAACGCAGCTCTGCTGTAAATAGGCACAACGCAATCACATCCGGAAAAAAAAACTCCGGATGAACGCAGAAGTAGAAGATTTTTCAATGTGGTCGCCACCGCGTTCAATGCAAGTCCTCCAGCGCCAGTAAAGTATTTGGATTCCTGTAGAAAACAATTCTCTAGGCCATTACTCAGTGTGCCTGGTCCAGTCATGAACAATCTGTCACAGAAGTCACGCTGTTTTGACACTTCCTACTCCACTCATACACTTGCTGGACTGCCAGGCATACATCAACATACTGGACCTCCATTCACGCATGAGGTTATGAAGTTTCACCCCTTCACTGATAAAAATATGGATAACTGCTGTCTGCGGTGCCATTCCACATTTGCACATGGCTGATTCACCAATCAGTCAATACTCTACGACATTTAATGAGAGAGATTTATTACATAACATACTTTTCATCTTTTTAAATGCAACTTTTGCTTGGCCTATTCTGCTTTTGGTTTATGTCACATATCTTATAAAACCTGGAGCAATTATAGTATCAGATGGAAGACTTACAACAGAGATTAAGAGCAGAATAGAGCAAGGAAAAGCTGTATTTCAGATAATGAAAAGTATCTTCTGCAATTAGTCACTATAAATGAATGAAGGAAAGAGAGTGTTATATACAACCTGTTTTAATGAAAAGTATCTTCTGCAATTAGTCACTACAAATGAATGTAGGAAAGAGAGTATTATATACAACCTGTTTTGCTGTATGGCAGTGAATCATGGACTGTGAATGAACAAATTAGAAAGAGCTTAGACGCAACAGAGATGTTCTTGAGATGATTGTTGTGAATACCTTGGACTGCCAGAGTAACCAACAAAGATTGCCTGGAAGTGGTTCATGAATTTAGAACATTATAAACAACTTTCAGAAAAAGTCAAACAGCAATATTTGGTCATGTGATAAGAAGCGAGGCAATGGAAAACTTTGTAATAACGGGAAAGGTCAGTCGGAGAAGAGGCAGGCCAAGAAAAATGCTGGATGGCTGAGAAAGCTGCTTGAGGAATATCATCAACTGAGTTGATCCAGAACAAGATCTGAGGAGAGACATTAACACTTACGCCAACTGTCAGGGCACATGATGATATTGATGACAACGATCTTATGAAAGGGTTAAAACAACAAAAAAAGCTATCTTCCTTACTGTACTAAAATGTTTGTAGATACTAGGTGAACAACCAACAACAAAACTTACCGGCAGGTCAGGTATCGACATGCATAACAAAATGATGGATAATCGATTCTTGGAGGTGGTGGCTTGTATGTGTATGGACTACTGTACATCGAAGCAGACCTTGACATCGTCATCTTGGTAGTTTTTTATGTCAAGCCAGTACTCAAAAGAACAACTTGCTATGCAGAAATCTCATAAAATACAAGCAAATTATGGTTTAAAATAAAATAAAATGTGAAATACACGCAAATTAAGCTTTAAATTGAAACAAAATGTAGAGAAATATCAGTGTGAAATACAAGAAACTTATGTTTTAAAAATATGATATACAGTAGTAACTGTTAGATGCAACGGTTGCCTAATGTTCGCCCTGTAAGAGTTGGAGGGCTTCTGGGCAGACACACTTAGCGGTGTCGACATTGGATAAGTACGATTAAGTCTCGAAGGTGAGTATGCACGACAGAAGAAAGATGTCCGGGAGTCATGATCCGGGTGGGCCTACCCCTGAGAGTGTAATGAAGGTTAGAGGGGCCAAAACATTCAGTGAGAGGGTGGCCCTTCTGATGATCGGAAGCCTCCTTCGTGCTTGCTCTGTGTTTTTACAACTAAACTCATTTAAACAATATAACTTTAATGGTTAGCTGCTTATGAATCCTCTGAAGTTCTCTTAAGCCTCATGTCTTGGCATCGACTCATGTGAGTCATGATAAGGGTGTGCATTTATCCGAGTGAGCCTGATGAGGAAATGTTCCTCTGAACCTGTACTGAAGTACTATCCCCAGACCCAGATCGAAGTGAGGCCAGCGAGACTAGTAGTGGAACTTCACATCTGCAACCAGGTCATGGTTCTGCACAGCTCAGACCAGACGGCGTTAGGACTGGGTTGGCCAAGATTCACCAGCACATTTTTGTTTCCCCATAAGCAGTGTTTTTTCATCAGCAGTGTTTTTTCATCAGCAGTGTTTTTCTCATCAGCAGTGTTCTTTCCCTGCATTCGATTTCTTTGAACTCAAGCATAGTTCACACACAAGTTAACACTTTAGTGCACTGGACTGATTTTTGTGTGTGGATTATCTTTCCCTGTTACCAGTGTCCTTTGCGATCAGGCGAACAAACCCACTCTGACTTCTGGCGTACTTTAATTTATGTCTTAAAGTCACGGACGAGAAGTCAACATTTTATCCAACTGACCGTGTAAGATGCGGTTATTGCACATAGTGAACAACTAGGGTTAGAATTAAATTGTAAGAAGACACAGATTATGGTTGTCACTAGGAAGAATGAAATACCACAATGTAATATACAAGTAAATGGGAATATTCTTAAACAGGTGAATTGGTACAATTATCTAGGAACGGTCATAACATCTGATGGGAGATACCTTGAAGAGAATAGAACAAGAATCGCCATGGTGAAGGTAGCCTTTTGCAAGATGAAAAAGATTCTGACCAATAAAAAAATTGTCAATTGCTAAGAGAAAAAGAGTGTTGAGGTGCTACATAGAACCTGTACTTTTGTATGGATGTGAAGCGTGGACAACAAGCAGACAAGCTGAAAAACAGCTGTTGGTTGTGGAAATGTTGTTTCTGAGAAGAATGCAAAAAACACCATGGACAGACAGAAAAACCAATGACAAAGTCCTACAAGAAACAAATCAAATTTGTACACTGATTAGAGAAATTAGACGTGGACAGTCAACATTTTTCTGCATCTTATGACAAGAACTAAATTGGAGAACTTGATGAAAGCTGACAAGATTGAGGGCAAGGCAGAGAAATGAATACCTGGATGGCTTGACCACATGGAATGGTCGAAACAAGAACACTGAGCTGATCCACGACTCTGGTGATCGCGTGAAATGGCGAATCAGACTGCCCACGATTACCGGCATGGCACATGATGGATGGAACGGTGTGAGGTTTTAACCCGGTACCTTGGCATCAGCACACTGGAAGTTTAAGAGCGAGTGCTCTTATCAATTTGTCCAAGCTGACTCTGCACAACCTAGACCAGATGAGGTTAGGCCTAGGACGGCCATGTCTCCTCAGTTGTTAAATATTTCATGTTCAATGCTCCAACCTAATGCCTCCAGGGAAATAACACTAGCTGTTTCTTCTGTCCTCCATCCCTAGTTGGAGCATGGGCACTCAACCAGGTAATCTTTTGCTGCCTGGGAGTCTCTGTGGCAGAGTAGTTATGATGCCTGTCTCATGCTCTGAAGATTGTGGGTTCAATTCTGGGCTACATCGTTCAGTTCACGAGTGCAAATTTCTCAGAGGTACAGAGTTTGTGCTTTGTGTGATGCTTTCTGAAGGTCACCCTGCAGAAAGAGACAGAGCCATATGGGATAAAACCCTGGGCAATGAAGTTGATCATCTCAACTTAAGACGATTAAACAAAGAAAACTGAAATATTTTGGTCACTTGAAATGTCACAAATGTTTGGAGAGAAAAATAATGGAGGGGTATATGCCTGGGAAGAGAGGAAGAGTAAGGCCAAAGAGAAGATGGGTGCAGGATGTGGCGGATAATCTCCAGATGGGTGTTTCGGACGCGGGACATCTTACTTATGATCGAGAGGTTTTCACAGAAGGTTGTTATGAGAGCGAGGTTCTGCAAAGGACATGCTACTGAATGAATGAATTAGTAAGTACAAAACTACACTGTACTGTAATTGAAGGGAGGTCGCAAGGGAAGTTTCATAACAACATTAATCAGTGCATGGACAGATAATAGTAATAAATATCAACAGGTGGATTCATACATAATGCATGATCACCCACAGCAATTGGCAAGGCACTTGGTTATGTTCACACCCATACATGTAAATGATGTATTACTACTATACTATAGTATTTACTGTGCATTATGATTATATTTACATCGTCAACTTTCTGATTTATGAAGAAGGTAAAAGATATATAAACAATATATGGTAATATTTATATATGGTAATTTTAATAAAAGTAGCACGTCTTAATTGACTGGGGCAGAAAGTGTCACTGTAACTGTTGGATTATTATTAACAATTGTTTATTATAGTTTATAGTTTATATAACTGATTCAGTGCTTGACTTGACCACTTCGCCAAGGAGCCTCCCTTTATGGCTTTATTGTCTTTACTTTAGGCTTAGCCAACCTTCTTCAATATTCAGCTCTTGAAGTATAGATGCATTTGTTCTTATTTTTACCCAAGATTTTCTTAGAACTCGTCTATAACATTTATATTCAAAGGCATTTATGCCCTATTCAGCTTGTTTAGTAAGTGTCCAGGTCTCACAGGCGTATGTGTTTCTGTACTGTACCACTGTTTCTGTTATTTGTTAATTAACCTTCTTTGCCTTTTGACACAAAATTTCTGGATTTTTCTCTGCTCATAAAATGGCCGTAAATGTCGGCTACTTTATTCTTATAGTTTTTATAAGGTGTCTTTGCATCATAGTTTCTTTCAAATTTATCTTTCGAAGTATTTATTTACATTCAACATCATTTTATTTCAATGATCAACAAACTAAACTGACCAAACTGGACTCGATCGGTGTTCTGTTCGACTGTCACTAAACTTTAGACTAAAGTTTAGTTTATGAGTCGAATAGACCAATACTGCGGTTTCTGAACTGGAGGGAAGATCAAAGGAACGATTTATTTATGATTTAAAGAGACATAACGTCAATATTATTATTATACAACCGTATTTAATAATACCTGGAAATTGCTGAAATCCCGTCAAACTACATCGCCATGTTGAATGCGGAAGTCCTACCTGAACAGGTACCTGAAAGAACTAGGTCAACAAGGAAGACAACTCCAGAAAATGTACTGATATTTATAAATATTCACATATGTTCCCACAGTAATCTCGTATACTCTCGTAAGTAACGTGACGACGGTGAGAATCAGCAGTGGTTCGAATCGCGTCGGTAACTTAGGGGTATGTGAGCCATCCATCCATCCATCATGTGCCATGCCGGTAAGCGTGGGCGGTCATGTTTTGCCATCTCACTCGATCACCAGAGTCGTGGATCAGCTCCGTGTTCCTGTCTCGACCATGCCACGAGGCCAAGCTATCCAGCTATTTGCTTCTAGGTCTTCCTCTTGGTCTGTTCCCTTCGATCTTACCAGTTGTCACCAAGTTCTCCAATTCATTTCTTCTCATAACATGCCCAAAAAATGTTGACTGTCTGCGTCTAATATCGCTAATCAGTTTACGATCTTCATTTGTTTCTTGAAGGACCTGTTCATTGGTCTTTCTGGCTGTCCATGGTATTCTTTGCATTTTCCTCAGAAACCACATTTCTACAGCCATCAGATGTTTTTCAGCTGTATGTGAGCCGGCCGCTCAGAAATCAATGGCAAACTACTGAGCGTAATCTTGCCAAGAAATCAACAATCAGATGAAAGATACTGATGTTGACATCAATGTCCTGTAAAGGATATGCAAACAATTTTTTCCCCACAGTAATTTAAGTTGTTGCACGATTTATTGCCTGACATGTTTCGCAGCATCTCGCCCGGTGCATACTGCCGAGTTTATATTATATCATTTGAAGTTAATAAATAAATAATACCTTGAAAACACATCAATCAATCAATCATGTGCCATGCCGGAAAGCGTGGGCGGTCATTTCACTCGATCACCAGAGTCGTGGATAAGCTCAGTGTTCTTATCTCGACCATGCCATGTGGCCAAACCATCCAGGTATTTACTTCTCGGTCTTCCCCTTGGTCATCCCTTCTTCTTTGCGTTCATCCGGAGCGTTTTTTTGTTTTTTTCAGATGTGATTGCGGTGTGTCCAGTTAGTCTCCCTTGGGCCGAAACCCTTAGGCCAACACATCCTACTTTTAGCATGCAATTTTGACCAGGTTAGCATTCCTGGAAGACTCTCACTTTTGTGGTATCGTCCACATGCCAGCTGGTTAAGTTGGAACAGTCGAAGACTTCACGATCATCCCTCAAGGGAAGACAGGGACAGTCCATGGCATTTTCCGCCATCCAGGGTGGCTTCCATAGTTGCAGGGCCGACACATAGCGCCCCGGTGCTGAGCTCACCGAGGGAATCGTCACATCCTGCTCATGGCTGTTTTAATTCCTCACTTCAATGTATTGGGCGTTTCGCTCGACCCGGTCCATTTCCGCACAAACCAGACCGGACTGCAGACGGTATCCACTCGGCGAGTTTTCGATTCGGACATGTGCCTGTCGTTGTGCTCGGGGACAAAATAGTCAGAGCACGACTCTATAGTTTCGGGCACGACGGACATTCGGAAAACTATCTAGTCAGAGCTATTCCGGACATGAGCGGCGTTCGGAAACTAGGTAGTCAGAGCTGTTCCTAGCACGAAAGACATTTCACTCGGACGTAATTGCGTTGTTCCAATTTTTATTTTGCCACCCGTAGGCCGGCACTTCCGACTTCGGCAGGCATTTTTTTTAATGAGGTTAGTGTTAGCCTTCATCGGGTTTCGAGGCACGTTAGACTTTTTGTTGTTGTGTCGTCCACATCTCAGCTGGTCAGGGCAGAAAGGTCAAAGACATCACGGTCGACCCTCAAGGGAAGGCAGGGGCAGACCATGGGTATTCCCCGCTATCCAAGTAGGCTTCCATAATTGCAGAGCCGGCACATACTGCTCTGAGACTTGGCTCACTCGAGGAATTGCCACGTCCTGCTCATGGCTGCCTCGATTCCTCCCTTCCACGTATTGGGCATTTCGCTTGCCACTGGTCGCTCAAGAACAAACCAGAAACGGACAGACTAGGGCGATATCCACTAGGTAAGCTTTCGCTTCGGACTTCGGACCCCGCAATGGATTCGCTAGCCAAGCGTTCCATTTCGTGTCATTGAGACGTTTTTCCATCTTTGACAACACTCTCTGTGAGTATAGAAACAGACATTTTTCGTAACCATTTCGTGCGACTGGGGCACTTTTTCCCCTTGGTTCTCGCTCACGAGGCATGCTACATGTGCCGCCGGTTCAGCACCTTACAACCGTGTATCTGGGTGGGAAAATGGCCAGGTCCTCTCATCCGGGGATCCCTCATATCCCCCAGCTGAGAGCCTTCGTACATGTATCCGAACTAAGCATGTAGCGTGCTCAGCGTCGCACTTACGTTTTGCAGTACGTGAGTTTCGGCCCGGCTCTCACACCCAAGGGCTAATGGCTTAGAGGCGCTCAGCCATATCCCTCAGGTGGAGCCTTTGAGTATGTGCTGGACCCAGCATCTGTGGCTTCGTGCGCCTGATTTGATCTTTTGACTGCTATCCCCAGTCCACCTGCAGAGCAGCAGGTTGTGTCTCTCTTGGTCTGGTCCCTAACCCAAGGCCTGTCCGACATGTAGTTTTGCTTCCGTCGACAATGCTCTTGGGGTCACTGGGACACGCAAGCACCCCCCCCCCCCAACCGCGACAACGTGGAGACACATCGGGGGGGGGGGGGGAGACTTGGTCTGTTCCCTTCGATCTTGCCATTTGTCACCAAGTTCTCCAATTTATTTCTTCTCATAGCATGTCCAAAAACTTTTGACTGTCTGCGTCTAATTTCTCTAATCAATTTACAATTTTCATTTGTCTCCTGTAGTACTTGGTCGCCCCGGGAAGGTTAACCCAGTCAACAAATGACCGCAGAAGTCGGATGTGTCGGCCTAACGGCGCAAGAATGCAGCTCTGCTGTAAACAGGTACAACGCAATCACGGCAAACCCCGTGTGTTGCCGGGGCCCATAAGGGAAGCAAAGAATAGCAACACTGTAGCCTACCACGCATGTCGTAAGAGGCGACTAAGGAGGCTTGATGGTTCCGTCGCCCTGCTACTGAGTGAGTGCGTGGCGCGACACTGTGAGCTGTGAGTTTCGTGTGAAGTGCTTTTGAATCTGCCCAAGTTTGTTTTTGGAACGTGACTGCATGTTCGGAGCGATGGCAAGGTGGCTATGTCCCAGAGTTGACCGGTTTTTGCCTTATGCAGAAATGCGTGGCTGCTGGGCTTCTGGTTGACTGTCACTGCCGTCGGTGATGAACTGTATTTCGTGGACTGTGTGGGTGAACATCTAGGAAACATCCAGATAGGAAAATGACTGCCGATTCCATCAGAGATGAATTAGGTGTTTCGTGGGGGACTGGTGTGTTGACATTCTGGCAGCGGCATTATACACAGTGTATCTGTGCGGGCTGTTGTTTCTCGAGACTCCTGTCTTTTCCACTTTTCACATTGGGCAGTGGGGAGCATTTTGTGTGATATTCACTGGCACAGGAACGGAGCATAATGGGACGATCTGTTGCTTTGAAGTTGGAACTGCGACTAACTAACTAACGCAATCACGTCCGAAAAAGAAAAAAAAAACAACTCCGGATGAACGCAGAAGAAGTACTTGGTCATTGGTTTTTCTGTCTGTCCATGGTATTCTTTGCATTCTCCTTAGAAACCACATTTCTGTAGCCATCAAATGTTTTTCAGCTTGACTGCTCATTGTCCACGTTTCACATCCATACAAAAGAACAGGTTCTATGTACCACCTCAACACTCTTTTTCTCATTTCAATTGACATCTTTTTATTGGTCAGAATGTTTTCCATCTTGCTAAAGGCTACTTTCGCCATGGCAATTCTTGCTCTAATCTCTTCAAATCATCTCAACCCACACGCAAAATTCAGTCCATCACTACTATAAATAGTGTTATGGACTACGCTTGAGTTCAAAGCATGCGATCGCAAAAAAAAAATAAAAAAATAAAAAAATAAAAAAAATGCGAAAAACCGATGTGGTGGCAACTACAATGGGGGAAAAGCTGGCTTCTCACGGGCGAATGGGCTAGAATATGTGTGAGGGCGCGAAGCGCCGGATACACGGTGTCTTCCTTCCCGAGGGAGGGGTGGCATGTGAGCAGGTACAATGCGCATGTGTGATATACGTGGGGGATAATATGGAACGTCTCACCAAGGGTAAGAATTCATTGCAGGAGAAAGAAACCCGGAGTCGTGTCCCGGATGAGCCTTCCAGCAGAGAGTGTTAGGAAGGTAAATGGCCGAAACAGTTCTTGAAGGCGGAAGCTTCTGACGATCAGAAGCCTCCCTTTGTGCTTGCTCCGCAACGGAGTTTTTATGACGGCAGAGATCTAGCCATGAGGACTGAGAGAGAACACCATACAAAACGGGAAACCAAATCATTAACCACATGCATTAGGGCCTCGATAGACCAATTAAGATCGAAAGACCTATACGTGAGGCTAAAATCATGCTTCATGTCCTTTACAGGCCACTTCGATTAATCCCAGGTTGATTTTCAACACAATTTTACGTTCTGTAGCTTGCCACTGCTTTCTGAACGAGAAGTCAACGTTAAGTACAACTGACCGGTGTGTGGAATGAACTTTCTACCTCGCCATAAACAAACATGACATTTACTCACAGCATGAGTCTGATAAACCTCTCCACACACCTATACCGAAATAAGTGGCTCAGTCTCCTTACAAAGTTAGTTAGATAGTCGACAGATCATCCTCATTGCACATCGAACCATTCAGTCCTTAAGTGCTCGGATCCCCTCCTCAGCAAATCCCGCAGCGTGTAGCGGCTAACGACGCCAGTTCTGTGTTGGTTTATCAATCTTCTTTGGCTTCCTGCGTAGTGTTCTTGTTTGGCCACACCTCTTTTAATTTCCTGTTCTCGCATCTGACCATGGTTGTAGATTCACAGTCATCACTTGGTTCTTGCGAACGATTTACTTCTCGTAAAGCATTCAGAATGTCAGCCTGGTCCATGGCACGTCCATCTTCCACAGTAGCCTTACCTGCAAGCTTGTTAGCCCTCTCATTTCATTGTACACCCGCATGCCCTGGCATGAAAATGAAACTAATCGTTGCCAGCCGAGACCGCTCCAGAGTCAGCAACTAACCTCTTCGAATCCACCCCATCTCTATCTTCTTGAGCATGCTCATTGAGTCGCTAAGGAAACAAGCCCTAGTGAATGTCTGTGTCTCGAGCCATGTTATTGCTTTACTTACTGCCATGACTTCCATAGTCAGGCTACTTGTGGTTTCAGTGAAAGCACCAGAGTCCTCCTTCACAATTCTCCCTCCGGCCTGAGCCGTAAAGGCCGATGAACTTCTCAATCGTCGAACAACCGACCCATATGTGTAAATTACAGTATCACCGTCTGTCTAGTTGGATGCAAACTGAAAAGGACGTACAGAAATCTGTTGGCACTTGTACCCACTCCTTGCCAGGTTCTAAGGTCAAACTCAATAGCTCAGCTGACCAAAACTCAAATCACACGCAATGTTACGGACCGGACAGGATAAACATTCAATAAGCCGAAAATTAAACCTTTTTTTAAACATTAATATACATGAAAATAGAAACACAAGTTTTAATAATAAAACACCATTTTCACATCAGTGGCCATCTCACAAACCCGATCAACAACCGTATTTCTGCTAAGGCTTACCTTTGCAAACATCTGCTTTTTGTCGTCACACACTTTCATCATGCAGCGTTTCAGAATCTCTCCTTCTGTAATTGGTCGGTCTGATTTTGCGATCTCCTCTGACACAATATAACTTGCTTTGACTGCAGCATCAGTTCGTGATTCTGTTTTGGTGAAAAACATCTGCTGTGATGTTAGATGCCTCTTCAATTCTTCTACATTCTGTAGCGTCTGCTCTGCATTCTGGCTGTTTAACTTGTCTTGATGTTTAGTCTCGTCGTGCCGTCTCAGATTATATTCTTTGATCACAGCCACATTATCTCCACAAATTAGACACACAACTAGAGAAGATAGTCGCTGTCAAGCTGCAAGAGTTTTTGGAAAGGGGGAAGCTTATTCCAAGAGGCCTGGGGAGCTACAGGCCAGGTAAAGATACCTGGTCAAATGCAGCCACTTTTGCCTTTGACGTTTATGAGGGGTTCCAGAGTAGGCAGGAAACGATGGCGGCAGCGCTTGATCTCGAGGATGCATACAATAGAGTTCGATATGATATTTTGATGACCGTACTGATGGAGAAGGGGGTCAATCCCTGGTTGGTGAACTGGATAGCAGCCGTCCTATATTCTCGCCGGGTTGCTCTCCGTCTGGGTGCATGGACCTCAGAGTCACATATTTTAACCCCGGGACTGCCACAGGGATCAGCAATCTCACCGGTGCTCTTTAACGTGTATACTAGCAAGATTGCAAACTTAGAAGCACCAGGGGTTGGAAGAATACTAACATTTGCAGATGATATTCTTGCATATAGGCAGGGGAGAGATAGAGAGCAAACAGCCTAGGAGTTAAAGGCGACAGTAGATAAAGTGATTGACTGGTGCACAGAAATGAGTGCTGTCATCCACCCAGACAAGGCGGCTGTTTTGTGGTGCTCTCTGGACAACAGGATTGTGAGAGCTGATGTCCCAAGCCTCGAGATAGATGGTATGAATGTCAGCAGAGAGAACAAACTGAAGCATCTGGGGATCACATTTGACAGGAGCCTATCCTTCAAGGACCATGTGGAGACGGTTGTGACAAGGTCTCAAAAGGGACTCAGTGTACTTAAAACCATGGGTGCAATGGACACAGAGCAGAGAATGCTTTTCACACTATACCAGCACTTGATCCTCTCAGTAATTGATGATGGATTAGGACTGCTCACTGTCTCAGAGAGTCAGCTGGTGAAGTTAGAACGCATACAGAGCGAAGCTATGAGGGTCATTCTGGGATGCACCAGAGACACCCCAGTAGTCTGTATGCGTTACATCCTTGGTCTGCCGACTGTTGCTGGTAGGTTCAAGGTGATGCAGGCGAAGATATACCTCAGAGTAGCTGCAGACACAGACTACCTACTGCATGAGGCGCTGGACGCAGTTAAGGGTCAGTGACTGATAAGAGGAAAATCATGGATGGCTCAGGCGGAGGATACGATCAGACAGGTGTGCATCTTGGAGAACATTAGGCGAGGAGAGGAGTGGGTCAGAGTGCCAGCGGAGCAGTTAGACTTGTGCAGAGTTATAATCACATAGAGCCGGAAGTACAGGGAATGGCCAGCAGGTGCCACGGAAGTGGAAATCCAGCAACTAATTCAGGACAATGCTCACGTTCATAGCTAAAGTTAATGGTCGACGTTTGTAACTGACTCAGAAAGCATGCTGGCGAGAGTGAGGACAGGCAGGCTTCGTGCGGAGTGGCTTGCTTCGCTTCGAAGGTCACGGGTGACAAGTGTGTCTAATTTGTGGATCTTTTCTCCAGGGCATGCCGGTGTGCTGGGAAATGAACAGGCGGACAGATTGGCTAGCTCTGCAGAACTTGGTGGAGTATTGATACATGACAAGGCAGACGTGGTTGCGGCCTTGTGAGAGCACTGTACCCCTCGGAGGAGCAAATGGATTACCATGGTCTGGCAAGAATGAGAACAGCTAGGAGTGACGAGGGGATCTGGCCGACGCTCAACGCTCAGAGGAAAGGCGAGACGGACATGTAATCAGATTGCTACTGGTACTATTGGTGTTGGGACTCTTCGCTGGCTGCTGAGGATGGGGACGGGGCACTTATGGGAATGCCCCGAATTATATGATGTCGATTCCTAAATCAATCAATCAATCAATCAATCATCAATCAATCAATTAGACACACAAGTTTACCGCCAATATCAGTAAAAATATATTCAGCCTCCCAGTGGTCCTGAAAGGCTCTGTTTTCAGAATCAACTTTACTCTTGGCCATTTTAAAGGCTAGCTTTGATTTTAAAAGATTGTGCAGCTACCGACAGACGCTTGATTGATATCAGGTTAGCCGTTGCGGGAAAAGGTGATGTAATATCCTGGCATTACACTTCTTTCATTTTTTATGCGCCAATCCAAAACGAGCATCTGAACGGTGCTAGGTAACTATAACGACGAACACTAACTCACTACACAACTTTTATTTTCGCTTATTCTGATCGAAGCGAGAACGCTCTCAGGTAGCCTATCATTCGGAAGGCTGCTAATTAGGGAATTTGATTTGCACTTTATATCGTGACCATAAAAAAATATTTTTGCCTAAAATTCTATCTTGGGCCGAATATATTTGTACGTCGGTTGAGACCTCTCGGGCCTAATATGATTGTGCGGCGGGCCGGATGTGACCCGCGAGCCTTGAGTTTGACATATGTGTTCTAATGACTCAAGTGAACACACCTGTTGATGAATGTCTTCGGCTTGACCCATCCACAACCTTCCTCTTTTTAACCTGCTGCCCTTTACCTTCTTAATTCACTATGCAGTGGATTTTGTGTGTTTGCATTGACTCTGAGGTAGGCACGTGTTTTGCAAATTTGTATTCTGTTTCCAATGGTTGGAAAATCAAGAAGGTAGCGCATCGTCCTGCATACTGTATCTCTTGTACATCCAAGAATAATACGCATAGCTTCGTTCTGTATCCTTTCCATCTGCTTACAGCTGATAGACAGGATCGCCATGGCATACTCAAAAACAGACATAACCACACCCTCGTATAGAAGACACAGATGGCGCTACTCACAGTTTGCTGCCGCCATCACTCGCATGTGCTCATTATAAGCAAGGCTTCTTTCAAAACGTATCCACGGGTAATTCATTGCCTGCGTTCTTTCCACAGTCTCTGAACACAGATTTATATTTGGTGCTGGAGTGTTGACAATATGGTTATTCAAACAGAACCATGTCACTGTTGCCTTTGTTGGGTTGACCATTGCCCCAGATTCCACACACCAAGTGCTTATGCGATTTAGTTCGGTTTGTAGCTCCCACAGATCATCATCATCATGCGCCATACGTAGATTGTCATTGTCAGAATGTGTCACCCAACACCAACATCACGGCAGGGCATGCCCGCATGTGCGCAGTCTCCTGTGTCAGATGTAGAAGAGTATAGTTAATGTTCCAGTGGCCAGTTGGCGACACATGCTCCTGCTTCGTTCTCTATCACGGTCTTCATGCGAGTACTGAAATGGATTCCTGCTACGCGTGGAGCCAAACAAGAGCAACAAACAAGCACAGAACTAGTATTATCAGTCGCTATACTCTGAGGAGGGAGATACTGAGGGGAGGGATTCCGAGAACTTATGGACTTAACGGTTCGATGTGCAGTGAAGATGAACAGTCGAATAGCTAACTAAAATGAAGACAACGAGAGCATATTCTTAATAGTCTGTATCATGACATGAAGATATTTCAACGTTCGAATACATTCTGTTAAAGTTCGCAAAATGGGGACATTATGGTTCGCCCATGCCAGTCGCCAAGACACTTGATGATGATGAAATTCAAAATAGTTCTCCGGGAAATGAGTTTACTATTCTCAAACGGAAGTTGAAGGTTTCCTCTCATAACAAGGAGATCAGATAAGTTTGTTAGACTAGAAAATGGCGGACAAATCAACCAACACTCTTCCCTTGTCCAGAGTGAAAACAATTATGAAAAGTTCCCCAGAAGTGTCAAGTATCAGCCAAGAGGCTCTTCACTTAACGGGCAAAGCAACGGTAATAAGCAATACTTTATGTCCAATTTTTCTGAAGTCTCCGTAAAAATAAAACGTGGAACACTTTCGTTTCGTTTGTAGAGAATCAGATTCAATAAATAATTAAATTCAGTCTCAAATTAAAAATTAATCAAATTTGCGTGTACTTCTTATGTAATACATCACAATGTAGCATCATTGGTACTTGCTAAACTAGGTACTTGCGTGACCGTGTAGTGATAGTTTGTGTGTTACTGTATAAGTGTATAGGAGGCATTTTGTTGGTCTTGAAACTGCTGTTCTGAGTTACATAAATAAACACACACACATAGTTCACATAGTATTGACTATTGTTTGGCGCTCACATAAGGAGAATAAGGAACTAGAGACTAGAGGAAATAGAACTATAGTTTCCGACCGGGATTCAAACCTGTCACTTCCAAATGGCGACGGCGCCTCGCTGCAGGAACAAGTGTACTTCGACGCCTGACTAGACACTCCAAAAAAAGTGTTCATTAGTCATGTCTATAATTACACATGAACCTTCAACTATAGAATACGGACAGAATTCGTATCAAACCATTGAGATAGCACCATAGGTCTCATAATTTATATTAAACTAGCATAGGTCAAATAACAAACACCCCCTCTGCTGTGTGTCCACCGTGACGAGGTAGAGGGGCTTGTGCGTCCCAATGACCCCAAGAGCTATGCCGACGGTAGCACAGCTACTGGTAGGGCCACCCATGTCGGACAGGTCAAGGGAGAGGGACCAGACGAAGAGACACACAAACCTGCTGCCTTGTAGGTAGACTGGGGACAGTCAAAGGCTAGGGAAAGCACCCCAAATACATGCTTGTCGAAATCGGATGTACTGAGCCACAGGCTTGACAAAGCAGTGCAACGTGAAACCTGCTGACTTGTAGGTAGACTGGGGACAGTCAAAGGCTAGGGAAAGCATCCCGAATAAATACTTGTCGAAATCGGATGTACTGAGCCACAGGCTTGACAAAGCAGTGCAACGTAACTTAATTCATGATGTCACAAATCAAAATTAATCGATATGGTGCTAATCCCGTGAAGTCCCATCAGGCGGTGATAGTGCCGGGCCCCCTGCCTCGAGGGGGTCCACCCATGACTACTGGTGGTCACCTTCCCCTGTGCTGTGGAGTCAAGGCACAGAGGAGTAGGTTAAGAGCTATTGACCAAATACCCCGGACACTCAACATACTACAGTGGAATGCCGAAGGAGTTTACAAGAAGAAAGACTCCCTAACACAGCGTCTTCATAAAGATAGAATAGATGTGGCATGCATTCAAGAGACACACCTCAACGCCAATCACAAATTCTCAGTCAGAGGATATCAGGCCACACGTTTCGACCGCGAAGGACACAAAGGAGGAGTTCTAATACTTACACGAAATACAATACCTTGCAGCGAAGTATCTGTGATCTCTGACAACCAAACGAAAATTATAGGTGTTGATATAATGATAAAGGACGTGAAAATAAGAATCTACAATCTGTATAGCCCAGCAGATAAGGACCTTACACTCTCAAACATGAAAATAACTGACACAAACTGCATTATTGTCGGAGACTTTAATAGCCGTTCAGAAAGATGGGGATACCCAGATACTGACAAAAGAGGAGATGAATTGGAGGACTGGGAAATAGACTCAAATCTCCATCTACTCAACAAAGCGGATGACACACCGAGCTTCTACTCCAGAAGATGGCTTACCACTTCTACTCCAGACTTAGCTTTCTGCACAGGAGACATCCTCCACAAAATCGATCGCCATGTGCTGGACCAATTAGCAGGTAGTGACCACAGACCAATCAAGCTTGAAATGAATATGGAGTATGTTCCACAGGAGCAAAAGCCCTTGCCCCGCTGGAATTACAAACGAGCAGATTGGGACAGATTTGCCATACTAACAGACAAATATTGTGAAAACATAAATACACGATATGGCAACATAAAGCAAATGGTGGAAAGTCTAAACAGAGCGATAATACAGGCAGCCACTGAGTCCATTCCAAGAGGAGCGAGGAAAAATTACAAACCATACTGGACTGAAGAACTACAAAGTTTGGAGGACAAAGTTGAAGATGCCAGGAAGACAGCAGAGAGAGAACAAACAATTGAAGCAAACATCTCTCTCAAAGCCATCTCAGCAAAATATAAAAGAACAGTAAATCAAACAACAAGAGATTGTTGGAGGGAAAAAACAGAAAACCTGAATTTTGACAGGGATGGAAACAAACTATGGAAACTAGTGAAAGCCATGAACAATGAAGGACCTAGAAACAAACAAATAACAATTAAACAAGGAAATGCCTTGCTTACAGGCAAAAAGGCTGCAAATGCACTAATGGAACACTATGCAAATGCAAACCACATTGATATTACAACCGAACAGAAGAAAGCAATCAAAGACAAACAGATACATCATAGAAATACAGAGACAGCAGCAGAATATATGATGGCAAATCTAACAATGGAAGAAATGGAACAGGCAATGAATACCCTAAAAAAGAAGAAATCACCAGGAAAGGATGGAATCACAAATGAAATGCTAATAGGACTAGGCACCAAGGCAAAGAAGAAACTACTAGCAGTCCTAAATAACAGCTGGAAGAGAGGAATAGTCCCACAGGCATGGAAGGAAGCTATACTAATACCAGTCCCAAAGAAAGGAAAAGACCTGGAAGAACCAAATGGCTATCGACCTATCAGTCTACTGAGCTGTGTAGGAAAATTAATGGAACGCATTATCAATGGCAGGCTAACATGGCATCTGGAAGAAAACAAACTCTTAACACCACACCAAGCAGGATTCAGAAAATACAGATCCACTGAAGATCAAATAACCTATATAGCTCAGGAAATAGAGGATGCCTTCCAAGAGAAAAAGCACACACTAGCAGTCTGGATAGATTTAGAAAAAGCATTTGATAAAGTATGGAAGGAAGGACTGAAAGTAAAACTGCAAAACATGCATGTTTGTGGAAAAATGTATAAATGGATCAGCCACTACCTTGAGAACAGAACTGCCAGGACAAAAGTACAAGGACAAACAAGCAAAATGATGCTGCTGGAGCAAGGTGTCCCCCAAGGAGGAGTTCTTTCACCAACATTATTCCTAGCATATATAAATGACATCACAGAAAATTTTCCAGCCAGAGTACACACATCCTCCTTTGCAGATGACCTAGCCATATGGACATCTGAAGAATATATTAGTACAGCTAACAGCGGAATACAGCAAGCCTTATTAGCGCTAGAGGACTGGTCAAAATCATGGCTAGTGAAGATAAGTGAGGAGAAAACAACATGCACAGTGTTCTCCCTCTCAAATAAAACTCAGCAACCTAAGCTGGTATTGAATGGAAAAATATTGCGCCATGAAGAAAATCCAAACTATCTAGGAGTCACCTTTGATCGTCGCCTGACATGGAAGACACAGGTTGAGAAAAATCGAACAAGAGCAAGGCAGAGAATGGCAATCATGAAAAAGCTTGCTGGTACAACGTGGGGAGCAGATGAGAAAGTTCTCAAGAAGTTATATACTGGACGGGTGAGGCCAGTACTGGAATATGGCATTGCTGTTGGGCAACAGCAGCTAAGTCAAACTTTAACAAAATAAGTAGAGTCCAAAACCAAGGAATGCGAATCATAACTGGAAGCCTGAAGACAACGCCTATTAATGAACTAGAAAAGATCACTTGTTTACAACCAATGCAGGATAGAAGAGATAGCAGAGCCCAGCAACAAGCAGAAAAATTTAGAAGATTGACAGACCACCCTATGTACAACAGATTTAATGGTTTTGGAAAGGGAAGACTGAAGCGTAGCAACTTTGTAGAAACTGCAAAACGAAGGATTAGGGCAGATCCTATACTTAACATATCAACAGTCAAGCCCATACACAATGCACACAAGTTCCCAGCTTGGAGACAGCAGCAACTGCCTGAGATGATAGAAAACATTCCTGGTATTGAGAAAAAGAACACTCAGCATGAAACCGAAAGAAGAGAAATAACCCTAAACTACATAAAAGAACATTACCCAAGCAGGAATTGGACCCATGCATATACAGATGGATCAGCCAAAAATTCAATAGAGAATGGAGGAGGAGGAATTCTCCTAAATTTAAAAAATGGAGTGAAAAAAACACATTCAATGGCAACTGGAAAATTTTCAAGTAACTTCAAAGCGGAGGTAGAGGCTTTGAAAACTGCAGCAGAAATGCTCCTGATGGAGGAAAATAAAGAGAAGCAAATAGCTATCTTCACAGATGCAAAGTCAGCTGTCTCAATACTCAAGAGCAATAACAGCACAGAACTAACTGACCTAAGAGCAGCACTCCATGGTCTATGCCAGAAATCCAAAAAAGTTGTAATACAGTGGATCCCATCACATTGCAGTATACCTGGAAACGAAGAGGCTGACAGACTGGCAAAAGAGGGCGGACGACTACCACAGCCTGACATAGACATAACCTATAATGAGGCAAAGAGGTTGATAAAAAGCACTTATAGAACCAAATGGGAATCTGAGCATCCAGGCCATCAGAAGGATGATGCATATTACAAACTCGACCGAAGAGAACAAGTAGCAATCTTCAGACTCCGCACAGGACATAACAGGCTGAAATACCACTTGTTCAATAAACTAAAGATAGGAGATACTGATGAATGTAATTGTAGAACTGGAAAAATGACAGCAAAACATTTGCTGCAGGATTGCCCAACGTATGCAGAACAGAGAAAGATATTTTGGCCCACACCTGCTTCATTTGAGGACAAGCTCTATGGAGATATCAACAAGCTCAAGTTGACCGCAGCTTACTTTAACTACATACAGGTTGACATTTAAAGGTGCATGAAGACCCAGAGGCATGAAATGAAATATTGCTTGGATAGCAAATCCATTATGTGGAAAGTCCAAATCGAAAGCTCGCTGTGTGGGCTTCATAAAAGGTGGAAAAGTGTCCTAGTGGCACGAAATGGAATATTGCTTGATAGCAAATCCATTACGTGGAAAGTCCGAATCAAAAGCCCATTGTGTGGGCTTCATAAAAGGTGGAAAAGTGTCCTAGTGGCATGAAATGGAATATTGCTTGGATAGCAAATCCATTACGTGGAAAGTCCGAATCGAAAGCTCACTGTGTGGATGTCATCTGCAGACTGCATACTTCTGGTTTCCGGAAGAACAGCCTATGGTGAACGGAAGGCCCAATATACGGAAGTGAGGCTAAGCAGCCATGTGCAGGACGTGACGATTCCTTGGGTGAGCCCAGTACCAGAGCGCTATGTATCGGCTCTGCAAGTATGGAAGCCTCCTTGGATGGCGGGGAATGCCCATGGTCTGCCCCTGCCTTCCCTTGAGGGCTGACCAGGATCTTTGGCTGTTCTATATGGACCAGCTGGGATGGGGGATAACACCACAACAGTGAGAGTCAAACGTCCTAAGAAACCCCCGGGAAGGTTAACCCGGTCAACAAATGCCCGCAGAAGTCGGATGTGTCGGCCTAACGGCGCAAGAACGCAGCTCTGCTGTAAACAGGCACAACGCAATCACATCCGGAAAAAAAACTCCGGATGAACGAAGAAGAAGAAGAAATAACAAACACACAAACACATCGGACTGTAATGCCGTGTCGAGTATTAACAAACATTTATTGCTGTTCCGAGGCTTAGCCTGTCAGTGACTGTCACTCTTGTACTTGTATATTTGTTGTCACTAAAGACCAAAGTATTTCAGCACTAGGGCTGGTGGTGAAGCTTCCTGATAATTTATTCCTCAGAGTCAGCTGGTGAAATTAGAGCGCATACAGAATGAAGCTATGCGAGTCATTCTGGGATGCACCAGAGACACCCCAGTTGTGTGTACGCGTTACATCCTCAGTTTGCTGACTGTTGCAGGTAGGCTCAAGGTGATGCAGGTGAAGGCATACCTCAGAGTAGCTGCAGACACAGATTACCCATTGCATGAGGCACTGGGTGCCGTTAAGGGTCAGCGACTGATAAGAGGGAAATCATGGATGGCTCAGGCGGAGGATACGATCAGACAGGTGTGCCCCTTGGAGAACATGAGGAGAGGAGTGGGTCAAAGTGCCAGCAGAGCAGTCAGACTTGTGCAGAGTTATAATCACATTGAGCCGGGAGTGCAGGGAGTGGCCAGCAGGGGCCACGGAAGTGGAAATCCAGCAACTAATTCAGGATAATGCTAGCTCGGGTGATGTGATTATCTGCACAGATGGGTCAGTGTTGAGAGGTAGGAGAAGTGCCTGGGGGTTCTTAGCAAAAGCTAATAGTCGACGTTTGGTGCAGGAGAGCCTGGCATATGATACCACAACATCTAGCTTAAGAATGGAGGTGGAGGCGGTCAGTGCAGCTTTCCGCTGGATGGAGAATACAATACGCACACACATCGTGATTGTAACTGACTCAGAAAGCATGCTGAGTAGGGTGAGGACAGGCAAGCTTCGTGCAGAGTGGCTTGCTTCGCTTCGGAAGTCACGGGTGACAAGCATCGCCTGGATATTTTTTCCGGGGCATGCTGATGTGCTGGGGAATGAACAGGCGGACAGATTGGCTGGCTCTGCAAAACTTGGTGGAGTATTGATGCATGACAAAGCAGACGTGGTTGCGGCCTTGTGGGAGCCGTGTGTACACCTCGGAGGAGCAAATGGATCACCATGGTCTGGCAAGAATGCGACAGTGAGGGGTGACGAGGGGATCTGGCCGACGATCGACGCTCAGAGGAAAGGCGAGACTAACATATAATCAGATTGCTACTGGTACTATTAGTGTTGGAACTCTTCACTGGCTGCTGAGGATGGGAACGGAACGTTTATGGGAATGCCCCAAATGCTGTGATGACGGTTCCTAAATCAATCAATCAATCAATCCAAGGATATCCAATTATCTGTCTTGTGTCGCTCTTTATTAATATTACAGCACTTTAAATGTAACGTTTAGCTAGTATAAAATACATAATATAATATTAATATTTTGATGCCATACGAATATTGAAATATTTCAGATACATAAGCAGAGTTGAACCAGAACACCAAAGACCGAGATCTATGGAGAGACATGAACACCTTCGCCAGCTGATCTCTTTTAGTCGATGGCTATTGTCACTTTTCTGTATCGGGTGGTGATATTGTAGCTCTTTCGTCTTGAGCATTTAAAACTTTAACTTGCTCAGTTTTAGACTGATGCTACTTTCAACTATTTCAGTCTTACCATTTTGCTGCTTTTTTATTCTTTCAGTCTCAGCATTTTCAGCATCTCAACTTTTATTCTTTCAGTCTCAGCATTTTCAGCGTCAGAGTTTTCACAGTTGTTAACATTGAACTCATTCTAAGTATTGTCAAAACTATATTCATGTTTTTAAAGTGGGATATGTAAAAGTTGTATCACAGCCTGTAAAAAACGGAACAAAAGCGATTCTTGCCTGCTATCCTTAAAGACTACATTCATGGTGATTTTGGTTTGGTTTTTGACTATTTGCTGTGGTTTTAATTAAATTACTTTCATTGCACTCACATCTCCATAAGTTTTTCAGTCTCCTCCCATAGACCACAAAGGAGAATCTGAGCACGTGTAAAAACTCCATAGCACTGGCGAGGATCTGTATGTGTGTGTGCCAAAATCACATATTATTTTGTAAAAATTCACACCACGAATTGAATCGGATGTGCTAAAGTTTAAGCCGCTCCACCACCTACTGTATTGGTTGTTATTACTAACTGATATTGTAATAAATGACTACGTTTCAGGAGCTGTTTATTCAAGCACTGGCCAAATTTTCCTACCAACAGAGCAGCGATAAATCCAGTCTGAAATACAAGGACCTAGCAGAGATTGTCAACTCGGAGGACACACTGCAGTTTTTACATGGTATGAAAGCTTCTCACCCCTGTGGCTGCACTTCTCTCCCCTGTGGCTCCACTTCTCTCCGCTGTGGCTCCACTTCTCTCCCTTGTGGCTGCACTTTTCTCCCCTGTGGCTGCACTTCTCTCTCCTGTGGCTCCACTTCTCTCCCCTGTGGCTCCACTTCTCTCCCCTGTGGCTCCACTTCTCTCCCCTGTGGCTCCACTTCTCTCCCCTTTGGCTGCACTTCTCTCCCCTGTGGCTGCACTTCTCTCCCATGTGGCTCCACTTCTACCTTAGGGTGAAATGGAGTAGACCTTTATGTCTTGTAAATTCTACACTTGTTCAGGTGCCTGGTTTCAAGTAGACATCGACAATCATAACTTTCTAGTCTTTCATTGGATGTTTTGCTTATTTTTGTATTTTGTTCGCTTGCTTCCATACAGTCCATGCTGGATCAATTTTTGCATGTGAATTAGCTTTTCCCTATTACCAGTATCCCCAGCCATCAGGTGAACCCACTCCGAATTCAGGGGTACTTGTAATTTACACCCCCAAGGGCAAGAAGTCAACATTTTAATCCAACTGATTGGTTTAGGGATTGAACCCGCTAACTCAGCATCAGCACACTGAAAGTTTAAAAGCTTGCACTCTTATTCATTGAGCCATCCATGCTGACCTCACGATGGTTTGATGATGTTGGCATTATTTATATTATTATTTGTTTCCCGTCTGTTAAACCATTCGGCGAGTATTTCCCCAACAAATTTCTGCTAATTTCTGTACACTGCCTTCCCTGTTGATATACCATATAATTTTGATTTAAAAAAAAATGGTTTTGATGAATATTCTTGTAATAACTGCACTGTCAGAAACTCAACGATTGTTTTATTTCCTGTCTCTCAACATCTTCTCTTCCTCCAGTTTCTTCCTTATTTATTGCTCTTGTCCAGCATTTGCATTCATACAGAAAAACAGGCAGTGACACACATTTTCAGTAAGCAAATTTTGTGCTTGTGACGTTCCTGTTTTTCAGATGTTGCTCATTCTTGTAAAATAATCTTTTGGCTGCGATTCAGATGATGGCGGCAGCAAACTGTGAGCAGCGCCATCTATGCCTCCTATATGAGGGGCTGGTCATGTCTGTTTTTGAGTATGCGATGGCAATCCTGACTCTCAGCCATAAGCAGATAGAAAGGATGGAAAGGATACAAAACAAAGCTATGCGCATTATTCTTGGATGTACAAGAGATACAGCATGCAGGGCGATGCACTCCCTTCTTGATTTTCCAACCATTGAAGACAGACTACAAATTTGCAGAGCACGTGCCTAACTCAGAGTTAACGCAAACAAACAACATCCACTGTATAGTGAAATTATGAAGGTGAAGCGCAGCAGGTTAAAAAGAGGAAGGTCATGGATGGGTTAAGCCGAAGACATTCTTCAACAAGTGTGTTCATTGGAGGACTTAGAACCTGGCGAGGAGTGGGTACAAGTGCCAACAGATTTCTGTACGTCCTTTTCAGTTTGCATCCAACTAGACAGAAAATCCGGCTGCTGTGGAGGCGGATGTACAAGCATTGATTTTCAAGAATTCGGTAGACGGTGTTGCTGTCATCTACACAGATGGGTCAGTCGTCCGACATGTGAGAAGTGCATGGGCCTTCACGGCGTGGGCCGAAGTGAGAATTGTGAAGGAGGACTCTGGTGCTTTTGTTGAGACCACAAGTAGCCTGACTATGGAAGTTATGGCAGTAAGTAAAGCAATAACATGGCTCGAGGCACAGACATTCAATAAGGCATGTTTCCTTAGTGACTAAATGAGCATGCTCAAGAGGATAGAGATGGGGTGGATCCGAAGAGAGTAGTTGCTGTCTCTGGAGCGGTCTCTTCTGATAAAGATTTGTTTTATCTTCGTGCCAGGGCATGCGGGAGTACAGGGAAATGAGCGGGCTGACAAGCTCGCAGGTAAGGCTAAGGTGGAGGGTGGACGCGTCATGGACCAGGCTGATATTCTGAATGCTCTACGAGAAGTAAGACGTGCGAGAACCAAGTGATGACTGCGAATCTACAATCATGGTTAGACTGCAAGAACAGTAAATCAAAAGAGGGGTGGCCAAACAAGAACACCACGCAGGAAGCCAAAGAAGATTGATAAACCAACAGAGAACTGGTGTCGTTAGCCGCTACACGCTGCAGGATTTGTGATAAACCAACAGAGAACTGGTGTCGTTAGCCGCTACACGCTGCAGGATTTGCTGAGGAGGAGATGCAAGCACTTATGGACTGAATGGTTCAATGTGCAATGAGGATGATCTGTCGACTAACTAACTAACTAACTAACTAACTAACTGAAATAATCTGGATACAGTGATTCTTTTCTTTATTGCCATGTTACATCTTCCCTCAGATGTCAGTGTGTTGACTAGGTATTGAAAATGATTGAGGACAGTCACACATCATCATCATCATCAAGTGCCGTGCCGGCTGGCGTAGGCGTTCATGGCTCTCCATAGATCTCGGTCTTTGGTTTTCTGGATCAACTCTGGTGCTGATATTCCTCCATGCCACCGTCTCAATCCATCCAGCATCACTTCTCTTGGTCTACCTCTGCCTCTCTTCCCCTCGATCTTTCCAGTTGTTACGATGTTCTCCAATGCCTCTCTTCTCATCACGTGACCGAAGAAAGATGTTTGTCTCTGTCACACATACACTGTCTTTATTTGTCTTTTTATTCGTACAATGTCCATGGGTCTAGGCGGTGACAGAAAAGTCTACTGCATGCGCCACTGGTTCAAATAGACCACGTTCAAATCACAACATGGATTTTAACCCCCCCAAAAAAGTGAAACCAGAAAATGCAAATTGTCTCCCTCATCCCAGGGATACTGGATCGGATGTGTAGTTTCCTTGGATAAGGAAGAAAAGTTAGGAAGACCCGTTTGCACAATCATCATCCTGTTCCTTGCCAAATGGCATAGGGGTTCATGTCTCTCCTCAGATCTCACATTGGGCACATTAAAGATCTCTTAACACTTGGAGATTGGACAGTTTATGCTCAATAGGCTGAAAATGAGAAAACTTACCCACAGAGAGAAAGTTTCACAATGACCTGATGTAGTCCAGGGTTTGAAGTCAGTGGCACGGGATTCGAAGGCATGTGTGATTCTGGTATATACCTGGTGAGATCCTCACCAGTGCAACAGTTTGTGCACTGTGTTGAGATACTTTTCAGTAGTCTAGGTCCCAGACAGTTATCTTTAAGTATGTCCCACAGTGTCTACCCAGGATGTCCCACAGACTAGTGTCTGCCCATGGTCCTTCCATGCAGATTTGAAGAGAGATCTTGATCAGTTTAAACCCGAGCAAGTTAGAACTTTGCATCCCATCTGACATGATGTGGATTGAGTCTAGAAAGAATGGATACTTCCTTTGTTAATATTGGAAGTTAAGAGTGGCTTGGTGAGATGTGGTTTATTAATCTGTTGTGAATACAGAAAGTTATAGTTTCTTTGTTTCCGTCAACAGATATTGTACCGCGGAAAATTAAAGCCAAGGAATACCTCAAAATGTTGGAAGAATCTGGTGATGCAGACTGAAGTATTTCACTTTTAATGCATTTTATGTAAATTATGAATTTACTGGGTACCTTTGTTATGGTATGAATTGACTGGATATTCTTCTTACTGTATGGATTGACAGATAGAGTACTTTTGTTACAGTATGAATTGATTAGACACATTTGTGAATTGTGAATGGACTGAATGTGTGTTGTTATTGTGTGAATTGGCTGGATATTTTTGTTAGGGTATTGATTGACTGAGTACTTCAGCTGTTGTATTAATGGATTGGATAATTTGTGTGTGGTATGAATTGATTGGACATTTTGCTTATGGTGTGAAATGATTGGACATTTTTGTTATTCTGTGAACTGGCAGGGTGCTTTTGTTACAGTATCAATTGGTGAATATATAATGTGCTTTATGTGAGACTGAATATTATAATATAGTTTATTAAATAACGTATGATCAACATAAATTATATTTGATACCTTTCGTTGTGTATTTTGGTGAATTCCATTTATGCATGGTTTACTATGCTTTTGTGCGAGCCCTATATGTTACATAACTTTCATATATGCACCTGAGAGTATGATTACATTTCACATCATATTGGCTTCTGTCAGTTGTGGTCAGAAACTAATGTTAAGTGTTGCTCAATGAACAACAGATATGCTCAGTGAACTTCGTGATGGTTTTCAGACTGAACAACTTGCCATTACAGCATGACTAGACAGATCAGGAATCCTAAATTGCACCATTGAACCCCCGGGAAGGTTAACCCTGTCAACAAATGCCCGCAGAAGTCGGATGTGTTGTCCTAACGGCACAAGAACGCAGCTCTGCTGTAAGCAGGCACAACGCAATCACATCCGAAAAAAAACTTGGATGAATGCAGAAGAAGAAGAAGTACCATTGAACAGTGTACAAAACAAGTTTTGTAATCTACCATTATCATTTATATCACAGTTTGGCTTTTGTATGTATGAGATCAACAAAGTTTGTATTATAAATACACATGTATGTACCTGATGAATGCAGCTAAATACTGTATGTCAGGTAATAAATCGTGCAATCTATTGTTTGTGTCTTCATAATTCTATTTCTTGAAAACCTGACCCGAAGTCTTGATTAAAGCACATTTCAGTGAATACTAGTCCACAGCAACATTCAAGGGAAAGAGACAGCAGATGATTTTCAAAACTGGGTGGATCTTTGCAGCAAAATGATTTCTGGTGGCCAACTTTTGAAACAACCAAAACTTACATCTATGAAAGCTTGTTGGGGTCAAGATGGATAAAGACCGCCCTGACTGTATGAAAAATAATATGTATCAACTTTCAAGAATGACGTTGTGTTAGTGAAACTTGCATTACAAATTACGTAAACTAGAAGCAGGTATGTTCTAAATAGTGGCTTGTGCCATCGAAAAGTTGGTTTAGAGCATATCATGGATAGTCTGTCTGGAACTCGCAAGGAAAGAACAGTCTGGTAGACTGGCTGCTGCTCCTTAGCGTGATGAGCTAGATTATGACAAGGCTGGTGTGGTGAAGGCTCTCTCGGATCTAGTGGACAGTGCAGCAAAATAGACAACAGACCCACATCTGGACAGGTTGATTCAGCACAGGGTCTGGGTGATACTCATCGTGTAGAGGTTCACATGAAGGCAGAGGTTCACACAAAGGCAGAGGTTCACACGCAGGCAGATGTTCACTCAGGCTGCTGCTGATACCTTCAGCACGGGAACTGTTCATTGGCTACTGAAGAAGGTATGAAGCAAGTGTAGGAACATCCTGAATGCAATGACATTGATTCTAGGTTCATATTCATTTTTCATAAGGCAAGGATCACATCATAATTTTTCAGTTGTGGACAAAGCACAATGGAGAAAAATACCAAATGTATCACAGTATAAAGATAGAATTGTCTGATCATTGTATATAGTGTGTACATCAACATTGTGATGTACCGCTCTACCCATCCATGAATCCTGTTGCACAGTTCTATCTCTACACAACTCTGACCCCCATAATGTATAATAATATTAAACCTTTGAACATTGAGGCTGCTGTGCAGACTTCAGTGACTGCTATATAGCGAGTCTAGGACCTTCTAGTCATCAGCCGACCTGGGCCAGACTAATTAACCTTGTTCCCCCACATTCACTTAACAACTTCTAGTCAATCGTGATTCATGCTTTCTC
Organism: Cepaea nemoralis; assembly: GCA_014155875.1. Taxonomy (NCBI): domain Eukaryota; kingdom Metazoa; phylum Mollusca; class Gastropoda; order Stylommatophora; family Helicidae; genus Cepaea; species Cepaea nemoralis. The sequence continues at coordinate 61,615 of JACEFZ010017236.1, forward strand.
GTGAATCATGCCACTCATACTGCACCATTAATATTTCCTACATTCTCACCCTGTCTTTTTTAACCCACAATACACCCGGGAAGGTTAACCCGATCAACAAACACCCACAGAAGTCGGATGTGTCCGCCTAACGCCACAAAAACGCAGCTCTGCTGTAAATAAACAGGCACAACGCAATCAGCGTCCGAAAAAAACTCTCCGGATGAACGCAGAAGAAAGAAGAAGTAACCCACAATACACTAGCGCCATGGCAGTGACAATAGCACCACGATGACCAGACACATCATCATCATCATGTGCCCTGCCAGCTGGTGTATGGCGTTCATGGCTCTCCACAGATCTTGCTCCTTGGTGTTCTGGATCAACTCTGTTGATGGTATTCCTCCATACTACCATCTCAACCATCCATAATCATTTCTCTTAATTGTCTCTGCCTCTTTTCCCACTGACCTTTCCAGTTGTCATGATTTTCTCCGATACATCACTTCTCATCCCATCACAAAAGAATGCCGTGTCTCTTTTTTGTAGTCATTTATAATTTTCTAGTTTCATTAACCTCTTCCAAGCAATCGTTGTTAATTACTCTGACAGTCGAAGGTATTCACAACATTCATCTCAGGAATAGCATTTCTGTTACTTCTAAGCTGTTCCTAATTTGTTCAGTCATGTTCCATGATTCACTGCCATAAAGCAAAATAGGTTCTATATAAGTATATATATATATTGTTTTTTCAGCAGTCTTACTGGCACTCAATAATAGTTACTTATTGCATAAAATACTTTTCATTTTCTTTGCTTGACCTGTTCAGATCTCAGTCTCTGTCGTACATCTTCCATCTGATGGTATGATTGCCCCTCACCTTCTGACAAAACTTGAGTAATGGATGTGAACATCAAGCAACTATCTTCTGCTAGAAAACCACACAGTATCAACCTGAAACTGACCGCTGCTGTCATTGGATTACATGAGCCTGAAGGTCGGAGTTCAAATGAGGAGGAGGAAGAAATTCACTTAGGACAACATTGTTAGAACATTTCTGTTTTCAGGTGCACTTAATGTTGCCATCCTGCCCTGTGATTTATGACAGTAGATCAACTGTTTAGCTGTCCCGGACCAGGAGTCCCAATAAAGACCAAACATATGACTGGGCAGCTAGCCCTGAAGTTTGAGTGGGTTCGCCTGATGGTGAGGGACACTGGTAATAGGAAAAGCTAATTCACACGCTGAAAGATGCTGATGTTGACAGTGATGTCCTGTAAAGGATATGCAAACAGTCCACACGCAAAAATAAGTCAGGTGGACTAGAAGTAGTAGCGCGTGTATGGACTACACTTGAGTTCAAAGCGAGCGAGTGCCCAATGAATAGGAGAACGTGCAAATATTTCTGTTATCAACAACTGAAAAAAAATTTTTTTTAAGTTGCATAACCCTTACAGGACATTGCAGTCAACACTAGTATTTTACTGCCGTTGTTGATATCTTGGCAAGTTTTTATGTTCAGTAGTTTGCCATTGGTTTCTAAATGGCCGGCTCCCTTACCAACATGTTAAAACCAGCACAACATGGTCTACTTCCAAATCGATCGCAGCTGTGTTTCAAACGCGGGTAAGCGGCTTTACGAATTAAGCAACTTAAAAATACAAAACTAAATGCTCATAACATTTGTGCCATTTAAAAATTATTGGGGATCCTGATGATTTTCGTTCATGTGTGTTGTGCTGTCTTTATGAACATGCCATCCTGCCTTGACAAGCGTTCATTGACCGTTTCAGGGTCGTGCTAAGGACCCTTAGAGATCTCAAAGAACACTTCGATAAATGTTATTCCAAGGGAAGTAATTTCATCGCAAAGGAAAAATAAAGTCACTGTATTATTGATTATCTTTCGTAGTGTCCTCTAAAGTACCTGTTGAGTCATGAGATGTAGCCTTCGTTTCAACTCGAAGTTGGGATAACTACACCTTCTACCTTCGTAGAATGTACTAGAATGTGGCAAACACGAGTTAGGGGATCGAGTATCCACCGGAATAAGTGGACAGCTCTGCATTTGAGCAGAGTAAAGCATTCGTCTAGAAAGCAGTAAATTGCCGATGAAAGAGCGTTTCAAAACAATGTGGACGTGGGAATCAAGGGAAAATCACTGCATGCTCATACTATCGGTGGGTTTATTGTCGGTTCATAATTCCTCTTTGCCTTCCTATTCTTCTTTCGTTCGATTTTCATCGCGTGTTTGCTTGGCATCCTGATTGCTGTGGTGCGCTTCCTGGCAAGTTGCCTCCGTCTTCAGCACTTATCTGTTGCCGTGGTAGACTGTGGTCTTACTCGAGCTTAGATACGTATGTGTGATTACACGTGTCTGCGCATGTTTGTGCCTACATACATATCTTGAGCAGTCTGATTTTACGGTGCCAGAGACTTGCTGTCGCCCCTTCTCCTGTTAGTTAAAACAGTTCCGCCACGTGAAGGCCAGGAGGTGGACTTTTGTTGCACAAGCCTGGGGGGGGGGGGGGGGGGTTTGCAAAGTTGGGCGCTCACCATCAACTACTATAACAGCAATTTGGAGCCGTTCACAAATCTGGATGGAGATGTAGTGTGTTCAGTAATTTCATTCCAGATTTTGAACTGTATGATCTGATCTGACTTCTATCTTGGTTTATACGGTCTTGCCTTGTCTGTCTACTGTCTAAACAGTAGAAAAACTGTTTTGTGCCTAGTGTTGGTCCAGAGCATCGAAGCTCTGACAACCGGACAGTTATAGTTTGCTTTGCTGATCCGGCAGCTTCTGCAACATCCTCTTGTTCCAATGGGCTGAATGCAAGACGGACCTGCGTGCACAATTTGTGACCCTTTGAACATACAGTTCGTTCGTTTGTTCGATGTATTGGAGTTACCTTTCCTTTCGAGAAAATCAGGGAGGCCGAGAGAAGGACCGTGCTGCATGGGCAACATATGATCTCTACAATTCAGCCCAGGCTTAGTGCTATGGAGAGGTATGCAACCATTGATATTGCACCTTGGGAGCAAGTCTGCTCTCATCGTGTGGTATGGATGGCAAAAATCAGAAATGGGATAAAGACAATATAGAAAATTATTGCAGGTAGGTCACACACTGAGCGCGTGAGACGTCGTATGGTGCGTGATGGTGGAAATTACAATGTATTCACGTGCATACACTGTGGACCACTATGGAGAAAGAAATATATGTTAATGAGGAAAAATTGGAGATGGTGGAAAATTTTGAATATCTTGGGTCATTGATTACCAACAACGGTGACACAATGAAAGAAATTAAACGACGACTATCAATTGCTCTTCAGGGACGCAGAGGTGTTTCCAAGGCACCAGGGCCGGGTTATATACTGGCCAAGACCTACTGACGCGTCCTGGGCAACAGGTCCCTTCGGGGTCCTGGCTAAAGTCAGTAGGATCGCCGATTCCTCCGAAGTCGGAGAGTGTCTGCCTTTACGGCGAGGAACCACCAGTCTGCACACCAATCAGCCAGACATGGGACAACGGATACTCACGCAAACCTCAGGTCCTGTATGACATCACACTGATGTTGGACAACAGGATACCTTCATCCGACATACAGGAGTTCGCGTTGGAGCTCAAGCCAACGAACACAAGCAAGCAATTGCTCTTCAAAGACTAAAACAACTGAATAAATTATGGAATGGGACAGACAGAACTTCAAAAATGAGATTTTTAAGAGCGTGCATCTTTCCCATTGCAACATACGCCTGTGAGACCTGGACACTTACTAAATAAGCTGAGCAGCGCATAAATGCCTTTGAATATAAATGTTATAGACGAGTTCTAAGAATATCTTGGGTAAAGAAAAGAACAAATGCATCCATACTTCAAGAGTTGAATACTGAAGAAGGTTGGCTATTTGAAATGCTGTTGAAAATGCTTGAAATGATTTGAAATGCTGTTGAAAAACGATACAACAAAGAAAATTGAAACATTTTGGTCACTTGAAACGTCACGAAAGTTTGGAGAGAACAATAATGGAGGGGTATATGCCTGGGAAGAGGAAGAGGATGGCCAAAGAGAAGATGGGTGCAGGATGTGGCGGATGATCTTCAGATGGGTGTATCGGACGCGGGACATCTTGCTTATGATCGAGAGGTTTTCCAGAAGGTGTTATGGGAGCGAGGTTCTGCAAAGGAGATGCTACCGAATGAATGAATGAACACTGTGGACTATCTTTTACCGCGCGAACTGGTATAATCAGTCACATTCACTACCGCCATGGGTTGTAATTATTATGCCTTTTTAAAGCACAGTGTAACAATTTATAGTCTTTTAATTATTTCAGCTTAAGTATTAGTGCCATTATTCATGTATTCACTTCATATTCTTCTTCTTCGTTCATCCAGAGTTTTTTTTCCGGATGTGATTGCGTTGTGCCTGTTTACAGCAAAGCTGCGTTCTTGCGCCGTTAGGCCGTCACATCCGACTTCTGCAGGCATTTTTTGACCGGGTTAACCATCCCGGATTCACTTCATATGATATATAACTCTGCAGTCTCCCGTGTGTTGCCGGGGCCCATAAGGGAAGCAAAGAATAGTAACACTGTTGCCTACCATGCTTGTTGTAAGAGGCGACTAAGGAGGCTTGATGGTTCCTTCGCCCTGCTACTGAGTGAGTGCGTGTCGCGATACTGAGCTGTGAGTTTCATGTGAAATGCTTTTGAATCTGCCCGAGGTGTTTTGGAACGTGACTGCATGTTCGGAGCAATGGCAGGTGGCTATGTCCCAGAGTTGACTGGTCTTTGCCTTATGCAGAAATGCGTGGCTGCTGGGCTTCTGGTTGACTGCAACAACCATCGACGATGAACTGTATTTTCGTGGACTGTGTGGCTGAACATCTAGGAAAGATCCAGATGGGAAAATGACTGCCGAGTCCATCAAAGATGAACTGGGTGTTTCGTGGGGGACTGGTGTGTTGATATTCTGGTGGCGGCATTATGCACAGCGTATCTGTGCGGGCTGTTTGTCGAGACTCTTGTCTTTTCCACTTTTCACATTGGGCAGTAGGGAGCACTTTGTGTGATATTCACTGGCACAGGAATAGAGCATAATGGGGACGACCCGTTGCCGTGAAGTTGGAGCCGCGACTAACTAACTAACTAACTAATTTAACTCTGTAGTGTGTACCCGACTTGATGCAGCGAAATATGCCAGGCAGGAAATCGTGTAACATACCAGTTTGTGGCTACTGTGTTTAAACTACCGTCTGTCAAGACGGGAAGGCGCTAGCTGAGCTTGTTCAGACCTAACTGCCAGGCGCGGTGGAGAGCTGGTTCAGATCTAGCTGCCAGGCGCTGTGGAAAGCTGGTTCAGATCTAACTGCCAGGCGCTGTGGAGAGCTTGTTCAGATCTAACTGTGGAGAGCTGGTTCAGATCTAACTGTGGAGAGCTGGTTCAGATCTAACTGCCAGGTTGTGTGGAGAGCTGGTTCAGATCTAACTGTGGAGAGCTGGTTCAGATCTAACTGTCAGGCCGTGTGGAGAGCTGGTTCAGATCTAACTGTCAGGTTGTGTGGAGAGCTGGTTCAGATCTAACTGTCAGGTTGTGTGGAGAGCTGGTTCAGATCTAACTGTCAGGTTGTGTGGAGAGCTGGTTCAGATCTAACTGTCAGGTTGTGTGGAGAGCTGGTTCAGATCTAACTGTCAGGTTGTGTGGAGAGCTGGTTCAGATCTAACTGTCAGGTTGTGTGGAGAGCTGGTTCAGATCTAACTGTCAGGCCGTGTGGAGAGCTGGTTCAGATCTAACTGTCAGGTTGTGTGGAGAGCTGGTTCAGATCTAACTGTCAGGTTGTGTGGAGAGCTGGTTCAGATCTAACTGTCAGGTTGTGTGGAGAGCTGGTTCAGATCTAACTGTCAGGTTGTGTGGAGAGCTGGTTCAGATCTAACTGTCAGGTTGTGTGGAGAGCTGGTTCAGATCTAGCTGCCAGGTTGTGTGGAGAGCTGGTTCAGATCTAACTGTGGAGAGCTGGTTCAGATCTAACTGTCAGGTTGTGTGGAGAGCTGGTTCAGATCTAACTGTCAGGTTGTGTGGAGAGCTGGTTCAGATCTAACTGTCAGGTTGTGTGGAGAGCTGGTTCAGATCTAACTGTCAGGTTGTGTGGAGAGCTGGTTCAGATCTAACTGTCAGGTTGTGTGGAGAGCTGGTTCAGATCTAACTGTCAGGTTGTGTGGAGAGCTGGTTCAGATCTAACTGTCAGGCCGTGTGGAGAGCTGGTTCAGATCTAACTGTCAGGTTGTGTGGAGAGCTGGTTCAGATCTAACTGTCAGGTTGTGTGGAGAGCTGGTTCAGATCTAACTGTCAGGTTGTGTGGAGAGCTGGTTCAGATCTAACTGTCAGGTTGTGTGGAGAGCTGGTTCAGATCTAACTGTCAGGTTGTGTGGAGAGCTGGTTCAGGTCTAACTGTCAGGTTGTGTGGAGAGCTGGTTCAGATCTAACTGTCAGGTTGTGTGGAGAGCTGGTTCAGATCTAACTGTCAGGTTGTGTGGAGAGCTGGTTCAGATCTAACTGTCAGGTTGTGTGGAGAGCTGGTTCAGATCTAACTGTCAGGTTGTGTGGAGAGCTGGTTCAGATCTAACTGTCAGGTTGTGTGGAGAGCTGGTTCAGATCTAACTGCCAGGTTGTGTGGAGAGCTGGTTCAGATCTAACTGTCAGGTTGTGTGGAGAGCTGGTTCAGATCTAACTGTCAGGTTGTGTGGAGAGCTGGTTCAGATCTAACTGTCAGGTTGTGTGGAGAGCTGGTTCAGATCTAACTGTCAGGTTGTGTGGAGAGCTGGTTCAGATCTAACTGTCAGGTTGTGTGGAGAGCTGGTTCAGATCTAACTGTCAGGTTGTGTGGAGAGCTGGTTCAGATCTAACTGTCAGGTTGTGTGGAGAGCTGGTTCAGATCTAACTGTCAGGTTGTGTGGAGAGCTGGTTCAGATCTAACTGTCAGGTTGTGTGGAGAGCTGGTTCAGATCTAACTGTCAGGTTGTGTGGAGAGCTGGTTCAGATCTAACTGTCAGGTTGTGTGGAGAGCTGGTTCAGATCTAACTGTCAGGTTGTGTGGAGAGCTGGTTCAGATCTAACTGTCAGGTTGTGTGGAGAGCTGGTTCAGATCTAACTGTCAGGTTGTGTGGAGAGCTGGTTCAGATCTAACTGTCAGGTTGTGTGGAGAGCTGGTTCAGATCTAACTGTCAGGTTGTGTGGAGAGCTGGTTCAGATCTAACTGTCAGGTTGTGTGGAGAGCTGGTTCAGATCTAACTGTCAGGTTGTGTGGAGAGCTGGTTCAGATCTAACTGTCAGGTTGTGTGGAGAGCTGGTTCAGATCTAACTGTCAGGTTGTGTGGAGAGCTGGTTCAGATCTAACTGTCAGGTTGTGTGGAGAGCTGGTTCAGATCTAACTGTCAGGTTGTGTGGAGAGCTGGTTCAGATCTAACTGTCAGGTTGTGTGGAGAGCTGGTTCAGATCTAACTGTCAGGTTGTGTGGAGAGCTGGTTCAGATCTAACTGTCAGGTTGTGTGGAGAGCTGGTTCAGATCTAACTGTCAGGTTGTGTGGAGAGCTGGTTCAGATCTAACTGTCAGGTTGTGTGGAGAGCTGGTTCAGATCTAACTGTCAGGTTGTGTGGAGAGGATGGTTCAGATCTAACTGTCAGGTTGTGTGGAGAGCTGGTTCAGATCTAACTGTCAGGTTGTGTGGAGAGCTGGTTCAGATTCTAACTGCAGGTTGTGTGGAGAGCTGGTTCAGATCTAACTGTCAGGTTGTGTGGAGAGCTGGTTTCAGATCTAACTGTCAGGTTGTGTGGAGAGCTGTTCAGATCTAACTGTCAGGTTGTGTGGAGAGCTGGTTCAGATCTAACTGTCAGGTTGTGTGGAGAGCTGGTTCAGATCTAACTGTCAGGTTGTGTGGAGAGCTGGTTCAGATCTAACTGTCAGGTTGTGTGGAGAGCTGGTTCAGATCTAACTGTCAGGTTGTGTGGAGAGCTGGTTCAGATCTAACTGCCAGGTTGTGTGGAGAGCTGGTTCAGATCTAACTGTCAGGTTGTGTGGAGAGCTGGTTCAGATCTAACTGCCAGGTTGTGTGGAGAGCTGGTTCAGATCTAACTGTCAGGTTGTGTGGAGAGCTGGTTCAGATCTAACTGTCAGGTTGTGTGGAGAGCTGGTTCAGATCTAACTGTCAGGTTGTGTGGAGAGCTGGTTCAGATCTAACTGTCAGGTTGTGTGGAGAGCTGGTTCAGATCTAACTGCCAGGTTGTGTGGAGAGCTGGTTCAGATCTAACTGCCAGGTTGTGTGGAGAGCTGGTTCAGATCTAACTGTGGAGAGCTGGTTCAGATCTAACTGTCAGGTTGTGTGGAGAGCTGGTTCAGATCTAACTGTCAGGTTGTGTGGAGAGCTGGTTCAGATCTAACTGTCAGGTTGTGTGGAGAGCTGGTTCAGGTCTAACTGTCAGGTTGTGTGGAGAGTTGGTTCAGATCTAACTGTCAGGTTGTGTGGAGAGCTGGTTCAGATCTAACTGTCAGGTTGTGTGGAGAGCTGGTTCAGATCTAACTGTCAGGTTGTGTGGAGAGCTGGTTCAGATCTAACTGTCAGGTTGTGTGGAGAGCTGGTTCAGATCTAACTGTCAGGTTGTGTGGAGAGCTGGTTCAGATCTAACTGCCAGGTTGTGTGGAGAGCTGGTTCAGATCTAACTGTCAGGTTGTGTGGAGAGCTGTTCAGATCTAACTGTCAGGTTGTGTGGAGAGCTGGTTCAGATCTAACTGTCAGGTTGTGTGGAGAGCTGGTTCAGATCTAACTGTCAGGTTGTGTGGAGAGCTGGTTCAGATCTAACTGTCAGGTTGTGTGGAGAGCTGGTTCAGATCTAACTGTCAGGTTGTGTGGAGAGCTGGTTCAGATCTAACTGTCGGTTGTGTGGAGAGCTGGTTCAGATCTAACTGTCAGGTTGTGTGGAGAGCTGGTTCGATCTAACTGTCAGGTTGTGTGGAGAGCTGGTTCAGATCTAACTGTCAGGTTGTGTGGAGAGCTGGTTCAGATCTAACTGTCAGGTTGTGTGGAGAGCTGGTTCAGATCTAACTGCCAGGTTGTGTGGAGAGCTGGTTCAGATCTAACTGTCAGGTTGTGTGGAGAGCTGGTTCAGATCTAACTGTCAGGTTGTGTGGAGAGCTGGTTCAGATCTAACTGTCAGGTTGTGTGGAGAGCTGGTTCAGATCTAACTGTCAGGTTGTGTGGAGAGCTGGTTCAGATCTAACTGCCAGGTTGTGTGGAGAGCTGGTTCAGATCTAACTGTCAGGTTGTGTGGAGAGCTGGTTCAGATCTAACTGCCAGGTTGTGTGGAGAGCTGGTTCAGATCTAACTGTCAGGTTGTGTGGAGAGCTGGTTCAGATCTAACTGTCAGGTTGTGTGGAGAGCTGGTTCAGATCTAACTGTCAGGTTGTGTGGAGAGCTGGTTCAGATCTAACTGTCAGGTTGTGTGGAGAGCTGGTTCAGATCTAACTGTCAGGTTGTGTGGAGAGCTGGTTCAGATCTAACTGTCAGGTTGTGTGGAGAGCTGGTTCAGATCTAACTGTCAGGTTGTGTGGAGAGCTGGTTCAGATCTAACTGTCAGGTTGTGTGGAGAGCTGGTTCAGATCTAACTGTCAGGTTGTGTGGAGAGCTGGTTCAGATCTAACTGCCAGGTTGTGTGGAGAGCTGGTTCAGATCTAACTGTCAGGTTGTGTGGAGAGCTGGTTCAGATCTAACTGTCAGGTTGTGTGGAGAGCTGGTTCAGATCTAACTGTCAGGTTGTGTGGAGAGCTGGTTCAGATCTAACTGTCAGGTTGTGTGGAGAGCTGGTTCAGATCTAACTGTCAGGTTGTGTGGAGAGCTGGTTCAGATCTAACTGCCAGGTTGTGGGAGAGCTGGTTCAGATCTAACTGTCAGGTTGTGTGGAGAGCTGGTTCAGATCTAACTGCCAGGTTGTGTGGAGAGCTGGTTCAGATCTAACTGTCAGGTTGTGTGGAGAGCTGGTTCAGAATCTAACTGTCAGGTTGTGTGGAGAGCTGGTTCAGATCTAACTGTCAGGTTGTGTGGAGAGCTGGTTCAGATCTAACTGTCAGGTTGTGTGGAGAGCTGGTTCAGATCTAACCTGCCAGGTTGTGTGGAGAGCTGGTTCAGATCTAACTGTCAGTTGTGTGGAGAGCTGGTTCAGATCTAACTGCCAGGTTGTGTGGAGAGCTGGTTCAGATCTAACTGTCAGGTTTTTTTGGAGAGCTGGTTCAGATCTAACTGCCAGGTTGTGTGGAGAGCTGGTTCAGATCTAACTGTCAGGTTGTGTTTGGGGAGCTGGTTCAGATCTAACTGTCAGGTTGTGTGGAGAGCTGGTTCCGATCTAACTGTCAGGTTGTGTGGAGAGCTGGTTCAGATCTAACCTGTCAGGTTGTGTTTGGGGAGCTGGTTCAGATCTAACTGTCAGGTTGTGTGGAGAGCTGGTTCAGATCTAACTGTCAGGTTGTGTGGAGAGCTGGTTCAGATCTAACTGTCAGGTTGTGTGGAGAGCTGGTTCAGATCTAACTGTCAGGTTGTGTGGAGAAACTGGTTCAGATCTAAATGTCAGGTTGGGGTGGAGAGCTGGTTCAGATCTAACTGTCAGGTTGTGTGGAGAGCTGGTTCAGATCTAACTGTCAGGTTGTGTGGAGAGCTGGTTCAGATCTAACTGTCAGGTTGTGTGGAGAGCTGGTTCAGATCTAACTGCCAGGTTGTGTGGAGAGCTGGTTCAGATTCTAACTGTCAGGTTGTGTGGAGAGCTGGTTCAGATCTAACTGTCAGTTGTGTGGAGAGCTGGTTCAGATCTAACTGTCAGGTTGTGTGGAGAGCTGGTTCAGATCTAACTGTCAGGTTGTGTGGAGAGCTGGTTCAGATCTAACTGCCAGGTTGTGTGGAGAGCTGGTTCAGATCTAACTGCCAGGTTGTGTGGAGAGCTGGTTCAGATCTAACTGTGGAGAGCTGGTTCAGATCTAACTGTCAGGTGTGTGGAGAGCTGGTTCAGATCTAACTGTCAGGTTGTGTGGAGAGCTGGTTCAGATCTAACTGTCAGGTTGTGTGGAGAGCTGGTTCAGGTCTAACTGTCAGGTTGTGTGGAGAGTTTGGTTCAGATCTAACTGTCAGGTTGTGTGGAGAGCTGGTTCAGATCTAACTGTCAGTTGTGTGGAGAGCTGGTTCAGATCTAACTGTCAGGTTGTGTGGAGAGCTGGTTCAGATCTAACTGTCCCGGTTGTGTGGAGAGCGGTTCAGATCTAACTGTCAGGTTGTGTGGAGAGCTGGTTCAGATCTAACTGCCAGGTTGTGTGGAGAGCTGGTTCAGATCTAACTGTCAGGGGTTTTGTGGAGAGCTGGTTCAGATCTAACTGTCAGGTTGTGTGGAGAGCTGGTTCAGATCTAACTGTCAGGTGTGTGGAGAGCTGGTTCAGATCTAACTGTCAGGTTGTGTGGAGAGCTGGTTCAGATCTAACTGTCAGGTTGTGTGGAGAGCTGGTTCAGATCTAACTGTCAGGGTTTTGTGAGAGCTGGTTCAGATCTAACTGTCAGGTTGTGTGGAGAGCTGGTTCAGATCTAACTGTCAGGTTGTGTGGAGAGCTGGTTCAGATCTAACTGTCAGGTTGTGTGGAGAGCTGGTTCAGATCTAACTGTCAGGTTGTGTGGAGAGCTGGTTCAGATCTAACTGTCAGGTTGTGTGGAGAGCTGGTTCAGATCTAACTGCCAGGTTGTGTGGAGAGCTGGTTCAGATCTAACTGTCAGGTTGTGTGGAGAGCTGGTTCAGATCTAACTGTCAGGTTGTGTGGAGAGCTGGTTCAGATCTAACTGTCAGGTTGTGTGGAGAGCTGGTTCAGATCTAACTGTCAGGTTTTTGTGGAGAGCTGGTTCAGATCTAACTGCCAGGTTGTGTGGAGAGCTGGTTCAGATCTAACTGTCAGGTTGTGTGGAGAGCTGGTTCAGATCTAACTGCCAGGTTGTGGTGGAGAGCTGGTTCAGATCTACTGTCAGGTTGTGTGGAGAGCTGGTTCAGATCTAACTGTCAGGTTGTGTGGAGAGCTGGTTCAGATCTAAAATGTCAGGTTGTGTGGAGAGCTGGTTCAGATCTAAACTGTCAGGTTGTGTGGAGAGCTGGTTCAGATCTAACTGTCAGGTTGTGTGGAGAGCTGGTTCAGATCTAACTGTCAGGTTGTGTGGAGAGCTGGTTCAGATCTAACTGTCAGGTTGTGTGGAGAGCTGGTTCAGATCTAACTGTCAGGTTGTGTGGAGAGCTGGTTCAGATCTAACTGTCAGGTTGTGTGGAGAGCTGGTTCAGATCTAACTGCCAGGTTGTGTGGAGAGCTGGTTCAGATCTAACTGTCAGGTTGTGTGGAGAGCTGGTTCAGATCTAACTGTCAGGTTGTGTGGAGAGCTGGTTCAGATCTAACTGTCAGGTTGTGTGGAGAGCCCGGTTCAGATCTAACTGTCAGGTTGTGTGGAGAGCTGGTTCAGATCTAACTGTCAGGTTGTGTGGAGAGCTGGTTCAGATCTAACTGCAGGTTGTGTGGGGAGCTGGTTCAGATCTAACTGTCAGGTTGTGTGGAGAGCTGGTTTTAGATCTAACTGCCAGGTTGTGTGGAGAGCTGGTTCAGATCTAACTGTCAGGTTTTTGTGGAGAGCTGGTTCAGATCTAACTGTCAGGTTGTGTGGAGAGCTGGTTCAGATCTAACTGTCAGGTTGTGTGGAGAGCTGGTTCAGATCTAACTGTCAGGTTGTGTGGAGAGCTGGTTCAGATCTAACTGCCAGGTTGTGTGGAGAGCTGGTTCAGATCTAACTGTCAGGTTGTGTGGGGAGCTGGTTCAGATCTAACTGCCAGGTTGTGTGGAGAGCTGGTTCAGATCTAACTGTCAGGTTGTGTGGAGAGCTGGTTCAGATCTAACTGTCAGGTTGTGTGGAGAGCTGGTTCAGATCTAACTGTCAGGTTGTGTGGAGAGCTGGTTCAGATCTAACTGTCAGGTTGTGTGGAGAGCTGGTTCAGATCTAACTGTCAGGTTGTGTGGAGAGCTGGTTCAGATCTAACTGTCAGGGTTTTGTGGAGAGCTGGTTCAGATCTAACTGTCAGGTTGTGTGGAGAGCTGGTTCAGATCTAACTGTCAGGTTGTGTGGAGAGCTGGTTCAGATCTAACTGTCAGGTTGTGTGGAGAAACTGGTTCAGATCTAACTGTCAGGTTGTGTGGAGAGCTGGTTCAGAAACTAACTGTCAGGTTGTGTGGAGAGCTGGTTCAGATCTAAACTGTCAGGTTGTGTGGAGAGCTGGTTCAGATCTAACTGTCAGGTTGTGTGGAGAGCTGGTTCAGATCTAACTGTCAGGTTGTGTGGAGAGCTGGTTCAGATCTAACTGTCAGGTTGTTGTGGAGAGCTGGTTCAGATCTAACTGTCAGGTTTTTGGGGGAGAGCTGGTTCAGATCTAACTGTCAGGTTGTGTGGAGAGCTGGTTCAGATCTAACTGTCAGGTTGTGTGGAGAGCTTCAGTTGATGTCCTCCTACTAGATCTGCTGCCTTGGCTCATGTAAGGCTGTTTAACCGCTGTTTTGGTTTTAGTTCTTAAAAACGCGTGGATTGAATAGGTCTTTAGTTCTTACAACGCTGTGGATTGAATAGGTCTTTAGTTCTAACAACGCTGTGGATTGAATAGGTCTTTAGTTCTTACAACGCTGTGGATTGAATAGGTCTTTAGTTCTTACAACGCTGTGGATTGAATAGGTCTTTAGTTCTAACAACGCTGTGGATTGAATAGGTCTTTAGTTCTAACAACGCCGTGGATTGAATATGTCTTTAGTTCTTACAACGCCGTGGATTGAATAGGTCTTTAGTTCTTACAACGCTGTGGATTGAATAGGTCTTTAGTTCTAACAACGCCGTGGATTGAATAGGTCTTTAGTTCTTACAACGCCGTGGATTGAATAGGTCTTTAGTTCTTACAACGCTGTGGATTGAATAGGTCTTTAGTTCTTACAACGCTGTGGATTGAATAGGTCTTTAGTTCTAACAACGCCGTGGATTGAATATGTCTTTAGTTCTTACAACGCCGTGGATTGAATAGGTCTTTAGTTCTTACAACGCTGTGGATTGAATAGGTCTTTAGTTTTTAACAACGCCGTGGATTGAATATGTCTTTAGTTCTTACAACGCCGTGGATTGAATAGGTCTTTAGTTCTTACAACGCTGTGGATTGAATATGTCTTTAGTTCTAACAACGCCGTGGATTGAATATGTCTTTAGTTCTTAAAACGCTGTGGATTGAATAGGTCTTTAGTTCTTACAACGCTGTAATTTGAATAGGTCTTTAGTTCTTACAACGCTGTAATTTGAATAGGTATTTAGTTCTTACAATTCTGTGGATTGAATGGTTGCATATGTCTACTATTAGTGGTCATCTTCGTCCCGGGACTTGAAGAAAATGAACGAGCTGATAAACTTGCTGGATCCGCATCCAGTGCTGATGGTCAGCCTATTGATCTTATCGATATTATTAATGCCATTAGAGAGATGTGGAGAGCGGAGGACGTTGACGTAGGCGAATCCAGCTCGTCTAAAATGAGAGACTTAGGAGTAAGGACGGACACGACCAGAAACGAGAGGCACATTGAGAGAATGAGGGATCTCGTCAACCTACACAGAACTAGAACTATTAGCCACCAGACGCTGATGTATATGTTGGGAGAAGGGGTGTCTGAGCACATATGAACATGTCCGGAGTGCAAGGGTGATATTCCAACAGACACCTAACTAACTAACTTAGACGCTTTGGCATGCTCTGTTGAGAACTATGATGTTGTATGGTAAATAAAAGTAAAGAGCCCATTTTCGTTAGTTGTGGTATATGATGCTAACTTCTTTTTATAGACATGCGGCACAAGTTGGGCAATGTGGTCAGTATCACGCCTTTATCTCACCGGGACATTTCCCGGTATCACGCCTTTATCTCAACGGACATTTCCCGGTATCACGCCTTTATCTCACCGGACATTTCCTGGTATCACGCCTTTATCTCACCGGACATTTCCTGGTATCACGCCTTTATCTCACCGGACATTTCCTGGTACCATGCCTTTATCTCACCGGACATTTCCTGGTATCACGCCTTTATCTCACCGGACATTTCCTGGTATCACTGTCAGACTATTTCGACCTGGGACCCTAGATAAATTTTTTGAAAACCAGCCTCTATGACCTCCGATCAGTAAACCAGCATGCCAACCACTGCGCCATCGCCCTCCCAGAGGTATGCGGAAATGGGAATGGCTTTGCTAACCTTTCGCCACAGATGCCTATTTCTATATCATAGGGTCAATCAATGGATCATACTGAACGCCCATAGAGAGTCTAGCTGAAACGAGGACTTTCAACTGAATAAATTAGCATAACTTGTCAGAATATAACCATTCGTAATGGGGATCAGTGTAGCCAGGAATGAGCAGCTCACCAAAGGAGCGAGGAGGCTCGTCAATCAACTAGGGCCTGGCACAGTTAACCTCTGTACGCGGTCTGAGTCCCAGCAGAGGAGATCTGAACACTTATGGTCGTGTCTGGGGGGCAATTATGATAATCTAACTGAATGGATTAGTGTTTCCGTATTTTAACCGATTCAGTACCCAACAAAAAATTAGACTATGACCAAACAAAAATGGGTGGCGGAAAATGGAAGTAGTGGTGTGTCACTGTTATGACTTAAAGGTTGTTAATATGGTAGGAGGTATGTTATATTATAACGCAGTGACAACATTTAGGGGGTATATAAGCTCATGGCGGATAGGGCAAGTGGCTTAAGACGAGTATTCCATGACACTTAATCAATTAACAAACAGAGACGGGTAGTTTTGAGGTAGGAGGTTTAACTCCAGCAGACCTGTCAAGTTTCACCGTGTGGGGGATATAGACTGTTTCAAAATAAGAAATGTGTTATACATCTTCTCTGATCCTGCGGTAGTAGATTGGACGTCAAATCTTCGCGGATAACGGAGAAAAACTATGGAGACCCTTGTTCTCAATGGGCAAGTTACAAATTCTTCGGCAATCGAATATAGCACATATAATTGACCGCCGCCCAGACTGAATGTCCACACCAGAATATAGCACACAAAATTTAGGGCTGCCCAGACTGATTGTCCACACCAGAATATAGCACACAAAATTGAGGGCTGCCCAGGCTGACTGTCCAGATGAGAATATAGTACATAGAATTTACCGCTGCCCAGGCTTAATGTCGAAATTAGAAAATGCTCAGAAAAGAATATTACCTGCAAACCAACCCCCCCCCCCCCCCCCCCCCTTTAACTTGATATAAAATACAGCGGTCTGCTACCATATTTCAGTCATAACTGTGATACACATCCCTCTTCCCATTTTCCGCCATCAACTTTTGTTTGGTTCTAACCTAGTGCGCTAGAAAGTCGGGTTCTCCTTCGGGAGACCCAGGTTCGATCCTCGGTAAGTTGTGGTTTTGGTTGCTGTCGTGGGAGAAATGAAAACCCTAACATGCACAGATGAACAAGTAAACAGACAAAGTGCAGAATGTGGCTTAGATATTAACATCCAAAAAACATAAACTATGATAATTAGCAGTGGAAAGGAAAGGTCATCAATGAACATCACAGTAAACGGGAGATACTAGAACAAGTAATAAATTTCTCTAATTTCTTTGGACAAAAAAATAAAAAAAAAACAAAAAATGAAAAAAAAAAAGGGCAAAAAAAAAAAGTGAAATTT
>JACEFZ010017237.1:2500-5000 GCA_014155875.1 Cepaea nemoralis
GAGAGACAAGAGAGAGAGAGAGAGAGCGAGAGAGAGAGAGAGAGAGAGAGAGAGAGAGAGAGAGAGAGAGAGAGAGTGAGAGAGAACTGGTGACAGGTAGATCAATGAAATGTTATGAAGTACAGAGAACAGCGTAGACAATGTAGTAAATAGTGTACATTGATCCGAGAGTTGTGGATGGTAATGGTGTGATACGGGTCGATGATGGCAACGACGATGTTTCTTGGAGAATAATTTCATGTAGCTGAAGCCTATTGAATGGGGATATGGTTAATGTTCCCAGACATTTGATGAAGATATTGTGCTTTAGACAATTGAAGCTGGTGGTAGTATTATATTTAATTGATCCTCTAATAGAGTAATTATTATACTTGCTAATATGTTAAATGACTTCCTTGTAACATTTCACCTTGCACATCATAACAAAGAAAATTATAACAATGTATCTAATGTGTGTAACTATTCATTTATGGTAATGTAATTATTACATACTTGATACTGTAATAATTTATTATAATTTGCATTCTCATATTCACCTGCAATCAGGAACATTATAATCACTTTATAGATATAAAGCTGTACATGTAAGTGACAATGTAGCAATATTGTCCGTGTAACTTAGCATATATGTTTGCATATCCTTTACAGGACATCGCTGTCAACATCAGCATCTTTCAGCTGATTGTTGATTTTTTGGCAAGATTACGCTTAGTAATTTGCCATGCTTTCTGAGCGACCGGCTCCATAGTCTCATAAGTCACTGGCGCGACTCGAACCGCTTCCAAATCTCGCGCGCTCACGTCAACCTAGAGAGTATTCGGGGTTACGGAGAAAGCTGCTTACCCCTCGACCAGGGAGACCGGCGTAAATTAGCATGCTGTAATATAAGTGGTTTGGACTGGAGAAAACACGGCAAGACAGAATAAACACATGGTACATTTGGTTATTGAAACCCATATAATTTTTCACTGTTAGTTAGTTAGTCACGGTTCCAACTTCTCGGCAACGGGTTGTCCCCATATTATTCCATTCCTGTGCCAGTGAATATCACAAAATGCTCCTCACTGCCCTGTGTGAACAATGGAATAGACAGGAGTGTCGGCAAGCCAACAGCCCGCACAGGTACACTGTGCATAATGCCACCGCCAGAATGCCATCACAAAAGTCCTCCACGAAAAATACAGTTCATCGTCGATGAAACGGCAGTCACCAGAAAGACTTCATTGACCCGGTTTTTATCCCAAATGGCTTGGTCTCTTTCCGCAGGGCGACCCACCGAAAGCGCCGCACAAAGCACGAACTCCGTAGCTACAGCGACGAATCCAAGGAGTCCCCTGAAAAAAATGCAATTGTGAACCGAAAAGGCAAACCACTCCATCCAGCAACAGCCGGCCGTCGTTCCGAACATGCAGTTCACACTAACAACAACCGCGGACAGATGCAAAAGCATTCCACGCGAAATTCACAGCTCACAGTGTAGCGCCACGCAATCAGCCAGTAGCAGGGCGACGGAACCACATCCTCCTTAGTTGCCTCTTACGACGTACATGGTAGGCAACAGTGTTACTATTCTTTTGTAACTTTTGTGTGTCAACAGTGTTACTTTTCTTTTGTAACTTTTGTAAGAATAGTAACTTTTTTACTTTTAATGTTTAAAATTGAGTGAAAGATTTATTTTGTAAAGTGCAACCTGGGAAGTTTGTCCTTAGACATCAGGTATGAGTAAAATAACCCAGGTTATTAGTCTTTCAATGGCTTTTCTGAATGTGTATTTCTTAAACATGTATCAAAATTAGTCTTTGAACTATCCGCAATAAAATATAGACAGTGGATGACAGGTTGAGAGGTTAGAATATTTACACACCATGCAAAGTTATGACAGACCGGACTAGTGCTGGGTTCTAGCAGCACACAGTTTCAGTAGAAAACAACAAGTGAAAATAGGTTGGTCACATAACTAGGTTACCATCTGACAGTATACGTCAAGAGGTAATTAGAATGAGGGCATGACAGAGTGGGCGAGAGACGGAATGAGAGAGCCGGAGAAAGAGAGCAAGTATGTGAATGAGAGAGCGGGAAACAGAGTGAAAGCCACCGAGAAAGCAATAGTAGAAAGATAGTTTAGTTTAGTTTAGGCTAGTCGTTGGATCAACATCACGGCACACGGTTTAACCCATAAGTACTCCGTTTTCCTTCTAATTCAAACCTGAGTCTGGAGAAACTCAGCTCAATGTACGAACTCCGTTGCATCGGCGAGGGTCCTGAAATACTTTGGGTAGATTTTTAACTCGAAATTTTTCCCGGGCAGCGCCGTTAGGCTACTCTTTTTCGATTTCCAACTGCCAAGGTATTTTTTACGTGCGCAACAATACACACGGGCGTCCAATCTCACTACCCAGAGACCAGGGGACATTTTTATTACTGGAAGTCCAGTTCGATTTTTTAAATAAATCCCGATCCTCACCGGGGCCTGAACCCGGGACCTCCAGCACTCGATGCG